>JANEXQ010063420.1:0-16675 GCA_026283885.1 Poicephalus gulielmi
GCCAGGTTGGACACAGGGGCTTGGAGCAAGCTGCTCCAGTGGAAGGTGTCCCTGCCCGTGGCAGGGGTTGGGACTGGGTGAGCTTTAAGGTCCCTTCCAACAGAAACCATTCTATGAACTACTATTAAATGTTAATAACTGTTTTATAAACACAGAAGCATCTCCACAGGGCATGACTATAGTGCAGTAAGTAAACTGTTTAATGACATACTAACCAACCCGTTCATGCAGCTGAAGATGAACAGAACAAAGCTGCAGCCGCACCCCAGCTCACACACACACAACTGACCTTTAGGGTTGTAGCAGGTTTCAAAGACGTGCAGCTGGTGTGGATTGTGTGTGAACGTGAAAACTTTGATCATTGAGTCCAGGACTACCACAATCCTGAAAGAGACCAAGAGTGCCTGTGACTTGGGGTGGGTGAAACAGGGACACAGATACCAATTCAGATCTGCAAAGGCTTTCAACTGATTTAATGGCTGTGTTCTTCCCCCCTCCAGACTCACAGCGTTACATCTATGAGCCTGCAAAGCCCTTTTATCCAACTCCTCCACCCACAGAGACTCCAGCTGTTGGAATGCTCTTGCTCTAGATGTGCCGAATCCCTTTCACACTCCTCTGTGCCTAGAAAAGCAGCAGCCATGTGAGAACACTTCCTGACATGAGGGGGCCAGAAAATCTTACAGCCTTTTCACCAAGGTTTCAAAGAACAGTTCACAGCTCAAGTACATTGCTAACACCTAACGCCTGCCCTTGAAAACCTGGTTTAGTTCCTGGAGTTAAAGCAGGATCTTTTTCTTGCCACAAACAGCTACAAATGAGTAAGCACAGTGTAGAGAACCAGACCCTGTTTGGAACACTGTTGTACCCACCTGTCTCTTCGCAGCTTAACGGCTTTGACTTCTGTTGAAAACTCTATCTCAATGACAGTTTTCTTCTTCAGGTCATCCCAGATCATTACTAGAGCAGTGCAGAGATTGTGTTAGAAGAGCCTGAAGAGCCATATCCCTTACAACAGCTTCTAGTGTCTGAGAAGGTTAATTGGAGGTGCATCCAAAAGTAAGCAGTTACAGGCTGGCATCCTGCTAACCAGAATGTATTTAGCCACCAGAAACCAACCTCCTCTCTCATGCCGTGACTCGCGCAGGTAGGAGCTTGTAAACTACAACCACAAAAGCTGACAATAAAAATACATTTTTCTAAACACAATCTGGGTTTTTTGTTCTGCTCCAAGAGCTATAAATGAAGCAGCAGTAAAAAGAGTGGAGTATTCTCCCACAAAGCTTGCCAACAGGGAGCTTTTCCACCCTCAGGCTGCTGAGCCATGGAGCTCTGTGCAAAGCTAACTGTGAGGAGCACAGCCTTTGTCACCAGGTCTGGGAGCTGGGCAATGCAGTTAACACCATAGTTAACGCTGCACCTTACCTCACCACTCCTGCTGCCCCATCCCCTTCACCCAGCCTTCAGAATGCCAGACCCCAGCTCAAGCTTTTTGTTTTGAGTTCCCAGGAGTTACACCCAGAGCAAGGCAACCCTTCACAAGATTCCTCAGACTCACCTTTGTTAGGTGGGTACTTGGGTTTTTTTCCTCCACCTACCAGTGCTAAATAGTTGCAACGAAACAACATCTCAACGTGGCCAACGCCACCTTCTAGGAATTCTGCAAGACAAATGAATGTTATTTAAAAGCGTCAGACCCTGTTAAATTGACATCTATTCTTCCCCCCACTATTAGAATAAAAGCTTGTGTTATCTAGCTCGTCTCTCAGGCATCGGAGAAGACTGGCATCTTCTTACCCTGGCTGACCTTAAAAACCAGAGAATCCTCTAAGACTGGTGGTGACAGGCAAGAAATCTTTACTAAAAGGGCGGGGGGTTGGGGGTTTTGTTTGATTTTGTCTGGTTTTGGCGCTTGTTTAAGATGAGAATTCTCAGCACAGTTGCTTTACTTTTCACAGCAATCAAGATCACCCCTGTTGCTGTCACACAGTTGGGACAGGCTTTATCCTGATCTGTAGAAAAAAACCCAGCAAGGTTTAAAACATGCTGCGTGAGAGATGAAGCAATATCACCTTGGCAGCTCAGAAAAGCCTGTTACACAGTGGGCTTGTAAATAACCTGAGAAAGATTTCATCAGCTCAAATGCATTCCTCACACACACTTCAAGTCTGGTGTTGCTCCATTATGCTCATGCCACTCGTTTAGAAAGATGCCAACAGCATTCATTAGTCATAACCTTTTTATGTGCAAGGGGATGTGTCTTAACAGACTTGGTGGATTTGAGGGAAGAAGGAAAACACACAGCAAAGAACTAGAAGCTCTAATGCTGTTCTCTGGAGCACACCTATAGCTGCTGGGACAGGTAAGTACAGTCTGGCTCCAGCAAGCCTCAACTTGGTGATGCAGAAAACAGTGAAAGCAACCCAGATCAGCTGGTGCAGACAGCTTCTCCTTCAGAGTGCAAGAAAAAGAGGTTTCTTTTCTTTTTACTGCAGAGCAAGTGGAATACGCCATGCTCGTGGTGCAAGGGGAGGCACAAAAATCAACCAGAGGGTTTTACAATAAAAGAATTATTCTATTTAATGACATTTGAGGGGGGGCTTGGCTTTGTTTATGTAGCTTAGAGGGATGCTTGGCATTCCATTGAGGAAAGGGAACTGAACTGTCAGGAGGAGGCTGGCTGTGGGCCTCAAGGTAGATGAGCAGAGTTAATAATAAACTTCCAAAGACTGTCCAGTACCTCCACACACTGGCAGGCTGGAGCAAGAAATGCAGATGAAACCAGCGAACTACTTCAAAGGCAAAGAAGCACCTGAAATTTCACAAGGACGAGAGAGAGAGAGTGACCTACTGTCAGAAACAGGGATGGGAGAAACCACAAACAATGCCTGAGGAGCTGGAAGCACTACAACAGAAAGATGGAGACATATGCATGAAGGATAGGACAAGAGAGATTCAGTCAGATGCTAAGCAGCACAGCAGTACCTCTGGATGAGGAACTGATGCTGGGACTTTGCCCATACAATGCTGAAAATAGATGCCTGGAAAGATAACCACACTGGAGCACTAATGCCTTCACACCATTTTTGAGTTTCCTTCCTGAACAGTTGCATTTGGACATTACCCCCTTCTGCACCAGATTCTCCTCAACTCCATTAAAGCATTCAAAGCAAGACAGCACATTTTGCTATGAAGAGGTATTATCACCTCAACAAAAAGTCTTAAAATACTTACAAATGCTAGCCCAAGACAGTTCAAGAACCTGCACCGTGTTCTGGATCTGTTAGAACACTTTAATCATTCTCTTTACAGTTCTGACATTTGATAATTGGATAAGGAACTTCATGGAACTCCTGGCTATAAGACGGACAAGGCAGGGTGGAACAGGTAAGACCTGGCTTCATACTGGGTTACAGGAATCAATCAAATAGACAAGTTCCACCTGGGACTATTCTCAGGTAGGTTTAAATGTACACAGAAGATGACTAAGGTTTCTCTGTGTGCCTATGCAGCCAGTATTGCCTGACCTCTCAGAATCCACACGGAAAAGGCAATCCAACTCGTAAGGAGCATTGTGCCAGGGGAGTCCTGAAGTATGTCCAGAGCTACTGGCAGGGAGAGTTTTGACATGGAACTCAGCAGGACTTCAAGCTTCACTCTGATCCTTTGAGCACGCTATGACAGATGACAGTCCCAAGACATGTTACTTATGGAAGAATTTGCTATTAAGAATAGAAAATAGTTTGTCAGCTTTGGTCACATGAATAGTGACTAAGATCCCTAACAGCACTCGAAAGCGAAAGCATGCCTGGTTTCATAGGAATTGCTACGTTAAATACATTTTTCCTCTTACTAAATCCTTCCTATCACCACAGGCTGGAAACACTGGGTGACATGGTCAGAGTGGCAGCTTTCTGCCTATACTTAGGGCTAGAATCAATGGCTAGATTTCATTTTCCATTATTTCTACCAAGTAAGGTTTGCTTTCTGATGAAAATCCCCCCTACCTGTTAATATGGTTCATTTGGTCATTTCTGGCAAGACATGATTACCACTTTAAGATCCTGTCTTAAGCATACACAGAATATAAGATTTCAAAGTATTAGAGGTGGGCACTCACAGTGCTCTTGCAAGCAATACTCTAAGTATGAAAAATGTTATGTTCATATCCCCAGTAAAAAGGCAGCTGTTTCATCACTGCACTAGATCATTCAGGCTACTGCACAAGAACATTCAGATTACTGCACAAGAACACAGCTTCTCTTGATGGTACATAACACCACTGCAGCAAGCAGCTCCTCTCCCACTTGTGAATAACCGGGCAACTTATCTCCCACTCAGGACTACAAACATTAGCAATAGCTACACAATTCAGCCGCTGCAAGAATGTGAGACAAACACATCGTCAGCCGGCTTTATGCAAAGTAAAAGCATTTAAACATTTGACCAGGCAGTGGAGTAAGTGAGAGTCCCTTCAAGACCAGCAGGGACTTCCTTTCTTGAGGCTTTATTCAAAGCTCTTCCAGTGATGGAACAGTGAAAGCTAAGCAAAAATCTTACAGAAAACGCAAGAGTAGGATGAGCTTCCAAGGCAAAATCAGTACAATATAATAAGTACGCGTTTTACCTTGTTTCTCTTTTTCTTTGAGGGGATCTGCATTATACACTCGGAATCCATTTTCCATTCCACATGCAAAGCATCCTGTAGTAAAAAGCACATATATATACACATATATAGTAACTGCGAGAACTCAAGAACTAAGCAAGAGCCAGAGGGTTAGAAGCACGACTTGGTAACTGCATTGTGTTAATCTCAGGCTGAAAACCACTTGCAGCTTTGTTAGTGACTGCAAGTGAGAACCCTTTAGAGCAGTTGTCCTCCACTTTGAGTAGAGGCCAGTGGAAAGTTCTCAGTATTCTTTTTTAGACAGGTGAGAAAACAATGGAAGGAAAGGAGAGCAATTCCCAACCCATCTGTATCCTATGCCAGGCACTGCAGAGGGAAGGAAACCTGTATTTTACTTTTTATGATCCAGTAGTCATAATGAAACAAATCCTCTCCTTTCTTATTAAATCCAAATTTATACCACAGTAACTGTATGAGTATGATCCATTGCTCACGTTGCCACAGAAGAAAGTTTCTCAAACATGGCTTTAAAGAAAGCTCTAAGAGAGCTGCTACTGTCAGATGTCAATAATTACATGCCAATAGCTTAAATCTAAACCAGGGAATTATTAGAAGGTAAATTAAAATACTCTGGAAAATAATTTCAATTACTTTTATGTCTAGAATTAACTGTGTGCCCTTTTAGTGGAACCCATCAAGCTACCAGTATCCTGTCCTGTTGTGCTTGCTAACAGGTGGATGCAGTTACTAATATAAAGAAATGCCCACATGAAGTTGGAGCAATTACAAGTCATTAAGAAGCAGCTACTGCTGCTGGAGGCAGACTGACAGAACATTAGCTGCTACATGATGTATGTGCACTGCATCAAAAATCCAGTTAAAATTAAGGTACTGGAACAAAGATACTCAGATTAGTCTGGTTTTATTCTTACATGCTGCAGTGACTGCAAGGGTATGAACCCCACCAATAAAATTGAGAAGCTGTGTCTAAATGCACTCCTTCTCCAAACTCAAAACCCCAAAATCACGGTGGTGGGGAAGGAAGGGAAGTCTTCACTGTTACCGCATGGTCTCCAAACCATCTGCTCACAGCCAGGTCACCCATGACTTCCTACACACAGACTGTACTGGTTTGCCGAGCAAAGGCTCAGAAGCTGGCAAAAAAGGCTCAGAGTGCAAGAGGCTGCTTCAGGTATTCCTGGTGTTAAAGGTCACAAAGAGCCAGCAGTGTTCACCCAACGCACACCACTCACTGTGCTCTGCACACTATGAGCATAATACAAGCTCAGCTTGAAAATTTGCGCATGCTCACTGAAGAGCAAGGGAGCAACATTCAATCCACATCTTCCACTGCTCCTATCCTGATGGAGGTTAAGGTGTCACAGGAAACAATACAACAGGCGCCAGCTCTTTTTGTTGTTGTTGTCATAAACCAGACAAAACAATTCAATGTTCTTGCATAACAATATAAAAACTTACAGTAAACTTGATCTTGGCAATAGCATTAGTTTAAAAACTCCGTAATTTGGGAAAAATAATACAGTGAATTTGAGATTCATTTTGAATACTTCAAGAGTTTAATTCCATGTAGAACCACTTAAAAACCACCACAACAACAAAACCCAACTAAAGCCAACCAACCAAACACAACTTCCAACCAACCAAAACCAACAGCAACATAAAAAAAGACACCCGACACCCCCCCTGCTTTTAGGACAGGTATCCTACAGGGTGTGGGGAGTGTTCAACAGCATCCTTAGAGTTCCCATTCAATGAACTCGCATGTACAAAGGAATAATTACTACAGGATCCATCTCTGCACCCTTTAGTGTAGGAAGGAAACCAATTAACCCTGTTATTGTACACACAGTCACTGCCAGCAGAGTCACAGGCCCAACATACTGAACTGTTCTAACACTACCAGTTAGCTAAATAGAGAAGAAAATAGCACACACAAAACCTTATCTCCCCAGTCCAAAAGACGCACAGGCACTTCACCCATCCAAGGTTTTGTACTAAGTTAAGTGCAAAAAGCTCTTATTTACATGTGTAAATACAGTGATTAACAAGAATAATTATAGAAAATTAGTAAATGTACTGAAATAGACGATTTTAAATTAACCATATTAATTTTACCTCCTCCCTTCTCCATGCATCATTCACTAGTTTGCTGTCAACTGAACACATAATGCGCTGCGCTGAAACCACAGTGACAACAAGCTGCCGCCTCCTGCAGTCTACTTCCAGTAGATAGATTATACTTTACCGGGACAACTTGAAAGTAAGTTACAATGGAAAGTGTCTCTACATGAAACAATACTGTACTGCCGGCAGCTGTAGTGTGCATCCATGTCATTATTTTTTCCAACAACAGTTTTATAACACAATATTGTGTCTCTAGGACAGTGAAGCTGAAATGTTCTATAGTAAAAGAGCACTGTAAAGTTCTACTTGTGTTGGTATCAGCAGTTTACAACAAACCCAAACGGAGCACTGCTAATGAAATAAAATGCAGACATGATATTTCCTGTGGCACCACTACACCTACTCTGCAGGAGTAACCTCGTGACTAAGACGTGGGCTGCTTTTGATGTCTTTGGAATTATCTATATTTTTAACTGGAGACAGCACACCAGAACTGGGGAATGTGAGTAACAGTGAGATTCCCCACGCAGTGATCAGTGCTGACAGAGATAGGAAGATCTCAAGTCATAGCAACCTCAAGGCAAATAAGAGGGGAAAACAACACACAGGAAGATTACTGCTACTCATTCAGTTCCAGGTTACAGGAACAGCTCTGGAGCCTGGAGTTTCCTATCTGACTGAGCCCAGCGTTAACCAGTGTGATCCCAAATTCAACAGCTATGGCTTATAAGCTCTTATGTACCAGAGAGCTGGAGCAGGGCTGCCAGAAAGGGGAATTGCTGCAGTAATAGATATGTTCTCTTCCATGGGAAGTTCACATCTCATTTTAAGAGGAGCCAGACAAGCTGTCAAAGAGCCACTGACAGAAGACAACTCAGATACTTAAACAAATAAATAAAACATTAATTATTGCAGAATTATCAGCCTAACCCACAGTTGTGCTTATTCCTACAGAAAAAGTGCCATTTACCAACGCTCCCAGTGAGGCCACAAGCGAGCTTCGTTTTTCTAAAACCAAAGAAAAAGGTTTAACCTCATGACTGTCCTAGAAGATGCCACAAGCTGAAAGGGGCATGAGGACATAAAGAAATCTGCAGGCTTTAGAGCTTAAGATCCAGAAACTGCAACAGTGAAGTCAAGGGAAGCGACAGGTTCCTTACCACAGCAAATTCTGTCTATAGCCGTAAGAGAGAGCACAGAACCGTACTAACATTTATAGGTTCTTACAGGAAAGCATTTCAGTGCACTAAAGGAGATCATACAAGGAAGCCAAGTGTTTTAACAGGAAAACAAGTCCACACCTTGGTTTTCAAACTAGATTTAGACTACAACAGCAACAAAAGAGAAACGTGTCAGCAATTCATGTGTAGAGTTTCTGGTGTGGTAATTTATGAGGAGGCTTTGTCTATTCATTTCTGTAAAGCAGTTTACTGTCCTGAAAGCATCAGACGAGTGCCTGAAATAAGGTATCTATCAGCTGAAGTCAGAGTATTCTAATACAGAACACCTCAGAACCCCTTGCAATATAGGCCTTAATTTTGGGACATTACATTGTTTATTTAATTTAAAACCAGAAAGTGGTGAAGACACACAGTATGAAAGTACAGTCTCACACAAAACAGAGCAACGGAAGCACACCTCAGGAATCCTGCAGGTGCTTTATCACTTGTCAGTCACAGACGTTCAGACTTGGACTGACTTACTAGCTCATTCCTCCCACTTTTCCACCATGATGGGACTGACTAGTTTTAAAGTACTAGGAAATTAGGTTATTGTGGCAATAAATGCAGACACCCACAGGACTAAGCTTCAGCACTTCAGTGACTCATACTTCTATTTTTGCTAGAAGCAACAAGGAAGAAGTGAGCTTTTCCTCTGAGCCACTCTTCTCTGAGCAGCCACAGCACTACCTATGCTTTAACACTTTAAAAGGCCCTAGTAAAGTCTTAGCACGTTCCTTACAGTTCAAAAGACATCATTCGTAACAGGAAGAGCTCCAGGAGCCTGCACATGAGAACCAAACATGGTTTGTTCCTGAAGTTCTTTGCTATTACTCAGTTGGCTAGCCAGGCTAGGTAGGATGGGACCTGAACGCTGTCAGCTCACCAATCCCCAAGATAAATTCCTGAACTTTGGATATGACCTTATTAAAAATAGTGTTTACTCTGCATTTACTGCTACAGAATTTAAGGAAGCCTTTGCACCATACACACTGACATGATGCTAAAGGCATTTTGTAATAAGAGAGAAACTTCTCACACAGTTCTTATAACCCAGCCCCACCAAGGCTGCACATTAAGTATTAACTGTTTCCTCACAGAATCCCGCAGATCTGAAATGAAGCTCATCCTCACAAACCTCTTTCTCCATCTCTTAGCAAATGCAAGATGGAAACAAGTGTGGAGTTGCTGAAAAACTGATTATTTTGTTGTTTTCAAGCCAGCAGGAGAGCATGAAAAGAGCTACCAAGCAGCTCAGTCCCTGAATATCTTGATACACCGCTGACAAAGACATCAGACCAAATTCAACAGAATAATCCACGTTTACACATGACTTCAACAGCATCAGCAACAGGCACATGAACCACAGTTGAAACAGAAGCTGCAAGACTGTCTTAAGCAAGAATATTATTTGTCAAGATAAAAGGACGTTACAAAATGACGGCCTGGTAGTCCTTATTCCACAAAAATTACTCTTACTCATAAGGCTGGTGCTATTTTTATATTGCACAAGCAAGATGTGGCCCATGCAACCCCTTTCTGGAACATGTCTTCCGCTTTCTAACAAAGAAAAAGCAATAAATTGAGCATAAGGTGAAGCTTTTCAGTGGTCCATGCGCCTGCACTTGCCTGCCAGTGTGATCAGGAGCTTTAACCGTAATTTTTGGAACACAAATCAGGCAAAAAAGGGAAAGAAAAACAAGTTACACCACTAATTTTGAACACAAAGTACCTCCACTGCAAAAGTGGCATTTTGTGAGTTACCTCTTCAGGATGCGTTTTCAAGTTTAAGCGCACTTAAAAACCTTTAAGGACTGGTTTTAAAGCTGACTTACACAATTCCCCAAGAAACGCTAGCCAGTTTTAAGCAGCGCAACTTGCAAGTCCCAAACCACCATCGAGAAAAAGACGCACCCAGACACTTTATTACACACCGTTCCTCCCTCCCTCCGCACCCAGCTCTCCCCGAAGCGGCGGGGCACACACACCGGCACCACAGCTCACACCACACGCGGTGAAGCCGCCCCTCTGCGAACGCGGCCTTCCCGCTTCTTACAGCGTGGCAACAGCTACCGCAGCAGCTGCAGCGGCCAGCCCTCAGCAGCCCCGCCCGCACTCCCGCACCGCGTCCCGGTTCCTCACCGCTACCGGCGGCAGCGGCAGGCCCGGGCCCGGCGCCGCGCTCCCCTCACCGGCTCCGGGCGGTTTCCTCCGCCGAGCTCCCGGCCGCGGACCGCCACTCTCCTGAGGCACAACCGGCTGCACAGGGCCGGACGCGGGAACCCTCCGCACCGGGCGGGGCCCGCTCCCCTCACAGCGCCGCTCCCCGCCACCCTCCCACGGCCCAGCCCGGCCACCTCACCGTGGTCCTGGTTGAAGCCGGCGTAGAGCAGCCCGTTGCCGTGCGGGTTGGCCGGGAGCAAGTTCATGGCTCCTGCCCGTTCGCGTCCGCCCGCCGTCCTTTAAACCATGGCGGCGCCCGCCCGCCTCAGCCCCTCCGCGGGAGCCCGCCGAGCCGAGCCGAGCCGAGCCGAGCCGAGCCGAACCGAGGCGGACAGGCCGGCGGCTGCTTCCGACCCCAACAGGCAACGCCGCCGAGCGCAGAGGACATCCACCGCCAGCGTGAGGAGCGCCGAGCGCCCGAGCGGCACCGCGCCGCGCCCCGCCCCTGCGGCCGGGCACGGAATGACGCAGGGGGGTGCCTGAGGCGCCTTCGGTTCGGTGCGGCGCGGCGGAGCTGCGGGGCCCGGTTCCGTACCGAGGGCGCCCGGTTCCGTACCGAGGGCGCCCGCCTCTCTCCCGGGCTTCTCCAGCGGGGCTGCCGGCCTTGGAGCCGGGGGGGGAACCACCCAGGGGCGGAGCCCAGGCTGGTACCGCCGCGCAGGAGCCTACAGCCCGTGCGCTCCCACCAGCTCGAGGGGCATGTGGTGGACAGCTCTCCCATCAAGGGCATACCGGGTATGTCACTGGTAAAACCAAGAAATACAGCGGGAATATGCTAAAATAGGGGATGCTCCGACTTGGAAACGCAACTCCATGGGAGGTCAATACTGATTTACTTTAATCACGATGATGGATGGACCCAGGGGCCTGTTGAGGCCCCTTCAAAAGTTAACCTCACGGCTTCGTGTGTGCTTGGGCAACTGCCGGTGATTCCATGTCCTAATATGTATATAAAATATATATAATATATAAAATAATGATGCATATTACATTGTATATATAATATTTCTATATATAAAACATATTTTTATATATAAAAATAAATAAAGACACTGCATCACCAGAAGTGAGGAGTGTCTCCTCCAGCCTCTCCTTACTCTGCCTTTAAACTGGCTGGCAAGAGGAATGGAGAATCTGACCTCGAGAATGCACACATCCATATTAACAATCTCTCTCTCTCGGCATTCTTACTGCATATCACATACAGAAAGGAAAGAAACTAATGACCTGGTGGCTGAAGTGGCCGAGGTTGTAACTTGGAAGAAACTTAGAACAGCATAGCCACATGCATGGAGACAGCTCTTCATCCTGCATGCAGCCACTTGTCACTCGTACCCAGACTGCTCCTACGGTTTGGATGTCCTGATGCTGGCTTAACCTCTTGGAGCTGGCGGCTGCTACACACGTTTCCTCTAGGTGCAGAGATGCAATTGCTGCAGTCTGACGGCTTCGTTCTGAGAGAGCTGCTGCACTTCCCTGCAGCCCACTCGTCGCAGGCAGACCAGGAGATGGAGCCTGCTGCTCACCGAGGGAGCCCCGACCGGGATTCCTTCCACCGCGCTTTGCCGCTTAAGTCTGTAACTACGAGAAGCCTTGTTCCCGACTGCGCTTTTAAAGCAGTGATGCACTGACTGGTCCCAGTCCTGGCATAACTGGCATTTTACTGGCTTGAATTGCCCCTGCTTGCCTACAGAGGCTGATCCTGAAGGAATATTAGCTTCATGTATCGCACAGTAGTGGAGATACCTAGGAGAAACTGAGATGAAGCTATACCTCAAAAGAAATGCTGCTAAGGAGAACAAATCACACAAGTGGAAGCCTTAATGTACATTATTCTTCCCTATTTCTGTTAACATTACTGAAGACAGATTTGTATGAAAAGCATTACATGAAGCTTTTAGGATGACTTCACAGCCCTGGTGTCTAGTTCAGGCATATTGTTCTTCAAATTCTTCTAAAGGAATATAAAGACAAACTTCCCCAAATACAGAAAGCGTTATAGGATTTCTTTTCCAGAACCATTTATTTACTTTTTAAATATTATTCTTTCCTTATAAAGCAGCTCTTCAAGTCATGTTTCTTTTACCACAGTCTTTGGCATTTTCCTCCTAGAACCTTCTTGGAAAGTGGTATAAAATGCAAATTTTAATTCTTTTTTACAGAAAAATAAGTATTTAAACCACAAATTAATTCCCCAAAATATTAAATAACATACCAAAAACTTTATCAAATCTGTTACATACACTAATGGGACAAAACCTGGTTGTGTATGTGCAGAATAATTATATATACAATTTTACCTTAGTTAAGTTAGTGCTTCAAAGCTATCAAGGAAGCTTTACAAAAAATCCAAATGCACCACTGCAGCACTACTGGAATTTGCCACACCATGTGGAGAACTGAACAATGTCTACAATACATTGCATTTAAAAACCTCTGCCTGGATATGCAGATGACTCATTCTTACATTTCTGAACAGTTTGCAAAAAGACAGCATTTTATATAATTACAGTCACTTTCCAGATTTCATGGGATTAAGAATTGAATGATGATGATAAATTATCCCCTATATGACAACACATCTATTAAAAACAATGGCATCATGCACATCAGAAACTCAAATGCAGTATGAAAATCCAACAGCAAAATGTCACATCCTTTCAGGTGCACTGAACATGTCACTTATTCCAAAGCAGCATTACTGTAGTAAGCTCTAAAATAAGACTTATTCTTCTCATTTTTTGTCTATGTAGTGGGACACGTACATGGAACGTGCTCAACCATCAAGCAAGGAGTCCTTGTGTCTTGTGTTCGATGCTTCACAAGAGGAGATTCCATCCAGGTTCCCTTTTTCCACAGAGGGACTAAGAAATTTTACAGCTGTTTCTTGTACAGCTTTTTGGTGGGCTCTGTGGTGGACGGATGATTTTAGCTTTCTTTAAGCTGTTCCTTTTATTGATGTTGCTGGATGTGAGGGAGTATGAACGTCCATGCATCATCCTGGCATTAAGGCCATTTGCCATGGAGAAAGATTTGAGATGGCTTCTTAAGGCAACAGGGAGAGGGAGCTTGTCAACAAGATGCACAGGGGTACAGGAAACTACGGCACGGCAACAAAGGTCTTGCAGACTCAGTACTTAAAAACAGACATAAAACTTGCATTATAATAGCATGCTTTTGTCAGCCATGAGGTAGTAGCACACCCAGCACTCTGCATGCACTTGGTACTTTCAGGATGAATTCTCATCTCTCCTCCCACACCCTTTCCCACATATACATTATCCAAAATACCTCCTGCTTCAGTTTCCTACTTATGTCTTAATACCGAGCTGACTGAACATGTCAGTTCTAAGAACAATATGTTATTCTCTACAAAGGCAGAACAGGTTGTGCCTGCAGATACATATTTTCTGTTTAGTACAGGATTCCCAATTCTTCCTTCATGTTTCTGCATCTGGGTTAGTTTCTGAAAATTATATTAATGCACCATAAACCTTAGCTTGGACTAAATTTATACATTTTCAGTGTATGTGGCTTACCCTTGTTTGGCCTCCAGAGCCTGTCCATTCCATGTCTCATCAACACTATTCTTGCTAGCTCAGTAAAGGACTCTGTAATATTGAAATTGCAAAGTGGACTGACTTCAAAAAAAGTCATGCCCAGCCTCTCAGCATAGGCTTGTGCTTGTTCAGTGGACACCTGGCGCTTGAAGGCTAAGTGAAGGCGATTTCCAACCAGGATTTTTGGTACACCGGGAGCATGCTGAACAAAGAGAAGCAACAAAAAATGAAGTTTGGCTTCCATTTCCGCCTTCAATTAAAACAAGCAAAAGCTTTGTCAAGATTAAATACTAAGGACTAGTCCAAGACCTAGAGAACTGGTCTTAGATCTCTAGAGGTCCTTTCCAGCTTATTCTGTAATTCTCTGGTCTAAAAACATCCCTTCCATGGAGAAGACAGGCTGGCACAGATGATGTGGCAAATCTACAGCAAGAGTGCGACTACAATATGAATTCTTTGCCCTCCACATGCTTTCCATCAACACCTTTAAAGAAATCAGACAGTCTAGCTGTTACGTTTCCAAGTTTTTAGAATTATAAACACAGAATTGTAAACTTGGCATCTTGGATAGCTCTGTAGTAAGCACTGCCTGCAAATGCCAGTAAAAACAGTAGAAAATATCATAAGCAGTCTTAGTCATCTGTACCTTACCTCATCTATTTCTTTTATCCATCGATCAATTCCATCAAATGACCAACGATTTGTAATATCATACACTAGTATAACTCCCTGTATTAAAAAGAATGAGTTAAAGAAATGTAAGTTTAACAGAGGCACAACACAGATACACACATATCTGTACGTTCTTCAGTTCTGAAATAATCTTGCAAGACAATGCTCAGTGTCTTACAGTGTCTGCTCAGTGTAAGACACTGAGCAGAACCTCAGCATCCTGAGAAACCAAGCCCCATCTCTGTGTAGATTGTACATCAGCCAAGGGGCAGAAACCCTGACTTAGTTGTAGGGTATAATGTAATGGTAAATATTTGTTTGTATAGTGGACAAGTTTGGTGGATCACACACACATCACAAGTCACAGCAAAAAATGTACTTTTGGTCACATATAGTAACTTGAAGATTTAATGCTCTGTGCAACTCTGGAACATAAGATGCAACTCAGCAGAACTGATAGGTGTCACGAACTATTGCAATACTATAAATTCTGATGCTGTGGGCACTTTTAGTGTGTCTGTCCTTTTTTCTTTTAAAGTAATTTCCCTACAAATCATTGCATTTCATCATAGTTTAGACTATGTTTGTCTTCTTCACATTACTCTTGCCAGTTTTATGGTATGTTTCTCTTACTTGGCACACAGTTTTAAACAGTAGTATTAGCATAGCTTTCACATGATCCAAGTACAATATGTGCTTAAGTTATTGAGGTAACCAACAAGAAGGCATAAGAATATGTATTACTCTATTTTAGTGATTCAACTTCAATCTCATGTATTCCCCCTCCCCAGAGTTCCATGCCTTATTATTCCCCATGGTTCACGTTATCTTCAGAGTATCACTGCACCCGCATGCAGTCTACAACTGAGTTACAGAAGCCATCAGGATGGTTCACCAACTCTTTCATTCACCCAACAACCATTACTCAACACAGAAAGTTGTGGTTTACTTACCTGAGCACCTCGTGAGTAAGACCGAAATATGGTGCAGAATCTCCCTTGCCCTGATGTATCCCTAAATAAGACAGATATATTTTTAAAAGACGACGTGGCCTCCTGTGTTAAGAGTCAGCTACAGTAACTCATCTGTACCAATCACTGTCAGCTCTTCTTCCATGAGTCAGGCAGCAGCAGTCACTCATGCACAACGAGCTCCTCTCCCTCTCAGCAGTTTTCCTCACTGGCATTCTGCCCTTTCCTCTACATTTCTCAGATTTCCCAACGTAAGAGGACAAGAACTTCAAATTTTCCTCTTGTGATTGTCCTTGGAACACAAAGGCTATTACACCAGTGTTCGTATGCCACTACACTTTGCATTTAGCTCAGCTAGAAGAAAGATTTGGTTTTCACAGCAAAGTGGGAGGAAACAATACTTATCACCAAGGAAACTAATGGAAAACCCAGTAAATTCTTGATTACAGCAGCAATTGTTCATCACAAGTCTAGTATGATGAAGGTATCCCTACAGAGTCATAGTCAGCACAGGGTTTTAAAAAAGCATGCTCACACACACAAAATAATCTCTGCATAAAGTGTTTGGAAGCAAAATCAAGTTTACAGTGAAGAACATGGTAAGAAGCAAAATTCCATAGACCTTTTGTGACAGATTACAGATCTTCACATGCAAGGCCCATATTTCTGCATATGGTCAACTGCAGAAACATTTGCAATCTGTTATTTTAAAGAGCAAAAAGAACACCCTTTCCCTTCAGAAAAAGAATAAAACCATCTCCTTCCTGGCTGCTTCTCAGCAAAAAGTACCACACAAATCTCATCTAATCCATATAAAGTGGAAGACAGAAGAAGAAAACAAAGTAGGTGAACAAAATATCAAATAATGAAGACAGCATATGGCAAAGTACTATTACACATTGCTGCATTTAACACTTGAAACATTATTTTGAAAATCATAAAGGCAGAAACAACCAATGAAAAATAAATTAACAATAGCTTAGTTTTGACACACAGGTGTTTAACTGCAATAACTAAAACCAAAAATAAACACCAGAATTAAATTCAAGATAGAAAGATATAATCCTGGGCCATTTCTAGGAGGAAAAGGATATAGTCATCATAATTCATTTTCACCTCCAATTCTCTATCTAATGTGAGGGGCACCTCACATTAAACCATGCTACCCAAGGCTGTGTCCAAACTGGCCTTGAACATTGCCAGGGATGGAGCATTCACAGCTTCCGTGGGCAACCCATTCCAGTGCCTCACCACCCT
>JANEXQ010063427.1:0-27869 GCA_026283885.1 Poicephalus gulielmi
GGGGCAACTGATATTGGTATGAATTGGTCTTCTGATTTAGCTGCAGTGATCATCACTGTGGTTTGGGTAGCTGCTGTGCTCATCACTGGGGGTGGTGTAGCTGCTGTAACTGTTCCTGTATCAGTTCTTCGATATGGGCAATTTTGTCTTTGGTAAGCGGCCATTGATTCACTCAAACAGGATCTTCTGGCTTCCAGGATAAATTATAAACAACAGTTTATAATTTTTTTTTCCTCATTTGAAAGACCATCTTTTTCTCCAAGTGTCTTCACTACCCAAAATTGATATCAACTACTGCAAGCCCATGACATTTGTGTATTTTAAGGGTCTCTAAAAAAGTCTTTGATCCAGATATTATTCCCACGCCCTCACTTGATATAACAAAATAGCACACTCAGTAGTTCTATGACTAGTTAGTTATAGTATGTCAATAAAAACCACAGAAAATAAAACACACAGAAGTGCTTTCATTCAGAACTTTCTTCCAATTCCAAGTCAGGACTAAAGTAATTGCTAAACATTTGAAGAAGTTATACTCCTTATTGACCACAGTAATTATAAACCAAGTATATCTTTCACATTAAAAAAAAAGTAATAAAGTAAGAAGGGTTGTATCAAAAGAACTATTGATTTCTCTTCTGAAGTGAAGGAGGTAATTTTTCCAAAGAGAAGATAACATAGGAAATCAACACTAGCTTCACCACTTCTACAGGTCTCTGAACTGGATCTCAACTAAGAAACCTTCACCCTTTTCCTGAGTTCATCTCTGGACAGTCCTGATTTTTTACTTCTCTGAAACTTCATTATTTGCCTGATTTCTCCCATAAATATATTCATCTTCCTACCCAAAACACTGCCTTTCAAAGATCCCAGACCACACAGTTTCAATTCTCTGGGACATTTTCATGCTACTGTTGTAGTATTTGCATGGGTTGTTTGGGTGTTTTGCTATTTTTTAATCAGCTTCTTTGATTTCTTACATTTATCTGAAAGAAGACTCCATTTCCAACTGCATTTAATGCATCTTAGAAAATTTATAGTACTATATCATCATAGTAAAAAGAGGGTTATAAGAGATCTCATCAGGAACTTTGTGCAGTTCAAACTCATTACTTCTTGCTCCACTCACCATGTAAACAAATGACAAATTACACCCTCTTCAGCATCCTTCTGTGCCTTTAAAAACTGTTGGCATATTTCTCTTTATCTTCTGTGACATAAAACATCACTGGTCTATTCAAGTTTTGCAGGTTATCTCCTAAACTGCTTTCTTAGCTCTCTTCAATTGGGTTAGCAATCACTTGAGCAATGAGCAAAAAAGTACTCATGTCTAAAATCCTAATTTTACAGTTCACCCTGGTGCCTTCTGACTACAGCTTTATTCATATGTCCAATTTGCTTTTTAGCGACAGCATGCATGATTTTGACTCAGTTTGTGATCTATACTATCTACTTTTCCTGCAGACTTTGCACATGCCCAAAGGTTTTCAGATCCTGTATTTATCAGATCATTATTTCCACCTAGATTTTTGACATTGAAGACAGCTGAAAATATGTTTCAGACATTCTCAAAGTTCTATGCACTGAAAACCAGTATTTTCTAGTGGAAAACTGAAAATTGTCCTAAAATTAAATCCGTTGCTTCTCCAAAGACTCACAAGTAAGAATTACTTGACTTACTGATGAAAGAATAAGAAAGTATTAAGAAATAATGAGATACACAGCTTGTCCAGAAAAAGTGAACAAAGACCATGCTAATCTGGGTCCCAGTTTCTTAATCAGGACCCAGTCTTGGTCAGCATGGGAGATGGCTATCATATTAGACACCCAAAGCGTCCCCTCCATCAGTGTAAGCATCATGGTACAGTGATATCTACCTGTCTGTATGCTAAGTCACTTTCAGAAGCAATAAACAGTGTTAGTTATTACAGAATTGTTTATTGCTCAGCCAATTAGTCTCAGCCTCCCCTGGTATAAAAGCACAATTTGGATGAAACACCCCTTGAGCCTGTTCTGGCTCAGAGACTGCCTTTAGGGCTATGATGAGGATCTGGATTTTAATCTTAATTGTAGCCCTCAAACTCAAAACAACCCCATGAGATTTCGGGGATGTCAGCAGATTCACAACAGCAGCAACAACAAAGAAATCAAACCACTCCTCCCCTCCCCCAGGAACAATCTGGCTATGGTGCTTGCAATTCTATTATCACTTCTGTCCTTGCCAAAAAAAAAAAAAAAAAAAAAAAATCCTTAAAAAAAAATCACAGACATTAGTCCTCAGATACTTCCAGATGGAGTTTGGCTCAGTATCTGAAATATTTATTAACTCACGAACAATATTCTCCTGCAAGACAAAAATTTTTATTTTTCAATTGTAAAATAAAGTACTGGAGAACTTTGGGACTAATGCTAAGTGCCAGCACAGGTTAATGGAGCAGACAAGGTTTAAAATCAATCATCCTTAATGTGAAAATATATTCATTAGTACAGCTAAAGAAAACACATCGTCTTTAATTTCTTATTCAAGTAGTTAATTTAAAATTAAACTGGCATATTAGTTGGATAAAATATTTCTAGCCTTAGAGCACATTGTGCTTAAAGTTAGGTGTAGTAAAGAACACTTTTTTATAGTAATTTAACATTCCCTAGCACTTCTAGATTTGCAACATCAGAAAAGTAAAAATGATCCAGTCATTTTTGACTGAGTACTTGCTGCTCATGCGCAGACTCTGCTTTCCTAATCGTGTCCTTCAGGCTGATCTAATCTCAGCAGCTGTGGGAGCTGGATTCAAGTCTGTACAGCCACGCATACATGTTTTCTTTCCCAGTTTGCTGAACCAGCATGGTGACATCACCTTCCAGACTGGCTGAGGATGCAAGATCTGGTGTCTCTAAAGTCAAGGATGCTCAGCAATAAACCTGCCAGGCAGGTTGAAAACTAGCCAGAAGTTAATTCTGTTGGCTCTTCCCCAGAAAACAGACTACTGCCTTTGGAGATATCCTCTTCTATTAACAATTATGTTCAACTTTATTTACAATAAGGGCAAACCATACCTAACAAATTTTATAGCCTTCTACGATGGGGTTATGGCATTAGTGGATATGGGAATAACAACTGATGTCCTCTACCTGAATTTGGGCAAAGCATTAGACACTGTCCCATCTTACACCTTGTCTCTAAACTAGAGAGATGTGGATCTGATGGATTGACTACTCAGTCAATAAGAAATTGGTTGGAAAGTCGCACCCAAAGAGATGTGGTCATCAGCTTTATGTCCTATGTGGAGACCAGTGATGAGCGGCATTCCTCAGGGATCAGTAATGGGCCTGGAGTTGTTTAACATCTTTATCAGTGACATGGACAGTGGGATTGAGTGCACCCTCAGCAAGTTTGCCAGTAACATCAAGCTGTGTGGTGCAGTTGACATGCAGGAGAGAAGGTCCCTCTGAATGGAATCCCTTGACAAGTTAAAGAGGTGGGACCATGGGAACCTCATGATGTTCAACAAAGTCAAGTGCAAGGTCCTGCATGTGGGTTGGGGCAATCCCACGAACAAATGGATTGAGAGCAGCCCTGAGGAAAAAGATTTGCTGGTTGACAACTTTAACATGACTCAGCAATGTATACTTGCAGCGCAGAAAGCCAACTGTATGCTGAGCTGCATCACAAGGAACGTGACCAGCAGGTCAACGGAGTTGATTTTCTCTATCTACCCTGCTGTCATGAGACCCCACCTGGAGTAGTGCATCCAGATCTGGGATCTCCAAGATACAACAATTTATTCCCGTTGGAACAAGTCCAGAGGAGGGACACAAAGATGATCAGAGGGCTGGAGCACCTCTCCTAATAGTAAAGGCTGAGAGCTAGGGTTGTTCAGCCTGGATAAGAGCAGGCTTCAGGAAGACCTTACAGCAGCTTTACTGTGCCTAAAGGGGGCCTACAAGAATCCTGTAGAGGGACTTTTTTACAAGGGCACTTAGCGATAGGATGAGAGGGAATGGCTTTAAGCTGAACGGGGGTAGATTTAGATTAGATATTAGGAAGAAGTTCTTCACTGTGAGAGTGGTGAGGCACTGGAACAGATTTCCCAGAGAAATTGCAGATGCGTCGTCCCTGGAAGTGTTCAAGGCCAGGCTGGATGGGGCTTTGTGCAACCTGGTCTAGTGGAAAGTGTCCCTGTCAATGGCAGGGGTTTGTAACTAGATGACTTTCAAGATCACTTCCAACCCAAACCATTCTATGATTCTGTTGATAATGAATGAAACTGCAACAATGGAAGACACAGAAAGCATCATTGCCAAACTGCAGTAACAGTCTGACAGTCTAGGACCCCAGAGAGTTTTGCAGTTACCAGCTTTGCAGTCATCATATGAAAAGGTGATGTCTAAAGACATGATGTCTAAAGACATCACCTTTTCAGCAAAAACTGTTCAGTAAAAGTTGCTAATGCTAAGATGGTCCTGCCTGCTCACTTTGATTCCAGATTACATCCTTCCTCGTTTGTATCAGCTCAGAGGAATGCAATCAGAAAGGAGTATCCTTAATGGCTACAACCTATGAAACTATAAGCCTCCGACAGGCAGTTTTTGGTAAATAAGCATCTCATCCATTTCTCAGGTGCAAACTCAAATGAAAAGGAAATCTAGGGAAAATCTAGTGCTTGTGTTTTTATCAACCTCCAGGGTAATCTGTATGGCATTCTAGCACATTCTTAAAGATTCTTCCAAAAACTGATCCTTCTTATCCCAGATTAACCACATTTCTCTGAAAGTAGCTAAAATAAGGGTGAATGCTGGGTTTCCTGTTGCCCTTGTGGGATCACAGGAATTCACAATGAATTTCTTTCAGGCTCTAAAAACACTGTTAAGAATACAAACCACATTCAAGAAAGTTTTAACAATATTAAACCAAGAAATTGCACTTTAGTCCTTTGAAAGACAGTGAATGGTGCAATTAAGTGAGGAGAAATCAGTTTTAATTACACAGACAGGGCATGACAAACATGACAAGGGATTAAAACATTCTTAATTAAAGACTCTTTCTGAAGGAAATCCAGTGGTGTTTTTTTAAAAAAACAAACAAACAAAAAAAAAAAAAACAAAAAAAAACACCAAAAAAAAAAACCCAAGCACTATTGAACATTTCTTAAATAGATGCCAGAAAAATCAGCCTTCCATAAAAGCAAGTTTAATTCTTGCAAGTGATCCCATAATGATATTAGATTAGTCTTCCTTTTATGCTTAATAATCAATACGACAGTTGATAATTTACACTCCTGAAACCACAACCTGCCATAATTTCATTTGTAGTCCTTAGTGAGCCAATTACACAAAATCTTTCTTACTTTTTTAACTACCTGCCTTTAATTCATATTGATCTAATGGAATACAGTATTTAAATCTGTCCCTCATCTGTGGAGAGGGAACGAAACAGTGTTTACAATTGACAAGACAATCTTCAGCAGTCTAACCTAATCTATCTATTCAATCAAGTGTTACTCATACTTTTTTTCAAACTGCTGAAGCATCTCCTGCATTTAATGCATGAGCAATACCAACAGTTACCCAAAATCCTCTGAAGATAAAAGGTAGGTCTCCAGTTCAAAGTCCGAATATCCAAAGGAAATGAAGCAAAATAAATGCAAGCATACAATAAAAAAAATTAAAAATAAAAAAAAAATCCTATTTCATATGCACATATGGAAAAACTTCTAGGTAATAGAATTTAAATGAAAATTAACAAGTACTATACTAGTTTGTGTGTGACATAGAAACATATGACAAGCACAATACTCTTTTTCTGATCCAAGCTGCCTGATATTAAAAATTATTGTCTTGTGAATAGTTGGCAAGTTACAGGAAAACACTCAGTAGGAAAATACTGTATTTTGCCTAGATTTCACCCTATCCATCTACCTAAACAAGATTCCACTTCACTGTCAACCTTCAACCTCCAACCTCCAAATTGTGATCAAGGAATGAATGGTCAGAGAAAGTCAATTCCATTTTGTCACAAAAAAAAAGTTTGGGATCAAAAACTGTGCAGATACTTGTGTTACCTGATATGTTTGTCCTGTTCCAAGAAATATTTTAGTAGTAAATCAACAGTTTTAATCTGCATTTAGAAAGTCCTGCTTAAAAGGAAATGTTCTGTACATTTGCTTTCAAACTATGTCTGTACTAGGATGGATCACACGTAGCGTGTTCAATAGTGTTTGCATCATTTGTGAACTAAGTTACTCACAAATAATTCTTGACATTATTCAAGTAGTGCTAAGTCTCTGTCTTACTGAGTAATGACAAAGTCCAGAAAGGACCTTACTTTTAGCTGTTAAGATCCAAGGACCTTACCATATTTAAGATTATGAACATCCCTTCTACTGCAGCTGCACTGGGCTTGGTTTGAGCCATTAGATATTTCCTGGAATGCATAATCTCTTGTTAACACAGCCAAGAGCCATTTTAGGCTCTTTCCATGAGGCTTGAAGAAATAATCTGAAAACATACAAGTTGTATGAACAAAACAAGGGCTTGAATTAGCTTACAAGGAAAGTCAACAGCCTCAAAGCAAAAGTTAGACAAAATGCCTTTAAGAAGCATCTCTACATACAGCAAAACAGTAAATAATTTAAGATTCATGAAGTTAATTTGAAGACTACACTTTCTCCAGCATGCTTGGAGTTTCAGAAGAAATTCATACAAGAGGTTTTTTTAGGAGCTTTGTCTCAAGGTGTCCCCAAACTTCTGGTCCCATCTGACTGGTGTTCAGGTATTCACGTCCTCAGAGACAAACTTCATGCTACTGCTTAGGTCTAGCTCATTAAAAAGCCTTGTACCTCCATAAACCTTGGCCATGATCTTCCGCAGACCCAATAGGTACTCTTTTTCTTTCTTATATGGGTCAGGTCACCTCATCAGAGAAGAGAGGCCAAATTGCAGGACCCAATTCTAACTTAAAATTTGCAAACTGTCACTGAAGTCAGTTTCAAGCAGGAAGTTAAGAGGAATTCAAAACATTGCACACCTTGTAATCATTGCAGAATGGGCCTAACAAATCATAAAAATACAAAATCTCAAAATCAATAACTAAAACATCATAAGGACTAGTATCAGCTCAGCTGCAGATATTTTTCTGGCCCATCCGGTGCCAGAGGAAGCAGGTTTCCTCTTCATTCAAAATATGAGAATTTTGACTCATATTACCAGGAAGACTGGAAGGAGCAGCCTCCCCCAAGCTTCTGAACTCATCTGGTATCTGCTTGCACAAAGACATCAATGTTCTGAGATAAATTAGCCCCTGGAATGTTTTTGTTTCTAGAGATGTGCTCTGAAAAAGCACTGTTTGCCACACATCTGGAAAAACTGTGCATAGGTTAAAGATGGAAATAAGAAAGCCTTGAGAAAATAAAACATGAAAGGAGCAGACTGGGTGGGAAAACTGCTGCAGACTAAGTAAGAGGATAAAAGGAGACTATCCTATCAGGAAGATGCCTTGCAGAGAAGCTTACAAAGATAAAGATAACATTTTCTTCTGGGGATTGGAGATGCTTCACTTGACACACATCACTCCCCAGCAGAGTGGGTGGACAGCAAGTTTGAGATTTTACATAAAAGTGAAATCTTTAAGACATAAATAGACAGAGAAGATCACAGAAATTCTACACAGGTTGGTGTTCTTTCTATTTTTTTTATTAGACATCCTTTGTTGAAAAAGAAACGTAATACTACTTTCTGGCTGTAGAACATAATGGGTGAGAGATAAGGAAAAAAAAAAAAATCTACACAGGCTTTAAGTGCCACCCTTCTTCTAACCCATTTTTTTGTCCAGGGTCCTCAAAACTGTATTTAGAAGAAAACTGGAAGCATAAATAAACAATATATCAGGTGTACCATAATACATTACATTCCCAGAATCTCAAACCTCAAGCCTGCACTTGATATGCTGCTGATAGTTATGAATGTCTCTACACCTCTTGCAGTCCTTCCCAGGAACAGTCAAATTCTCTTTATTACCAGTGAAGCTGAAGCTCATTTCTACTCAGCATACTAATACTATTGCTAGAAAAAGCATCTCACTTTCTGCTACAGAATGAGATGCAAATCCTTGCATCTGATTTCACATGATCTGACCAATTTCACCTGGAAAGCCCTACACACATCTCTGTTATTTCTGTATATACAGAAAAATAAAACTAGGCAGCCATCCAGCATTTGTATGAATGTTCTCTGTAATGAAGTGGGTGGAAAAAAGCATGATAATAATACATAAATACAGACCAACAAGCTGCCTGGTAGGGCAGTAATTAGTAGTGAGTAAGCTCAAGAAAGTATGCTTGCTATTTACTAGCCTGTAGATATTATTGTAATGCAAGAAAAAAATCTGATCCATAAACAATCCTGAAAAGAAAGAAAAGTTCAAAAACCCAATCTTATTCCATCACAAATATGCCAAATAATTTATCAATATGTGAAAAGGATCCAAGCCCAACAGTAAATCTCAAGAACAGTTCTATCAGTTCTGTGAAATGATAAATTCCACAACTAGGAAAATAATTTAAAACGTGTAGCAATACAATGTACATAGTGAGAGAAAAAACAGTGAAGGTGAAATCATAGTGCACTGAACACTCTAGTAAGGATTTGCAGTTGACCTACAAGTCACGAGCTCTTGACAACATATTTTAAGGCCAGAAGTGAGTATTTGATTGTCTGCTTGCTACAATCTAAGGAATTTTAGTTAGCTATCACGGAGAGACAGCCAGATGCCTTAAATCAACTGAAGTATGATTTCAGAAAAACACCACTTGATTTGAAAGAAGCAAGAAAAGAGACAATCTATCTTTATCCTGAACAGTTTGTTCTATTAGGAGTTGAACAATGCTGATGTGAATGTCCAAAGTTTGGCAAGAACTTGAATTTGAGTCTATCATTTCAGAGTTTCAACCAGACTGGCTTGTTATAATGGTCAACATAAAAGAACATGATCATCACTGTCCACTGTCCACTGTTGAATAAACATTGAAAAGTCTGAGACTTCAGCCTAGAAGTGGAGAAAGGAAGAGGAGCAGAATCAAACAAAAGCCAGCTTTCTGTTTTTCTTATTGACTAGCTAAGGTGCCTAATCTGTCTTCTTCTCCTATGTCCCCTTTCCATGTTAGAGGTTTGATTGTCCTGGGGCCTACTTCCTCAGCAGTTTGCACAAAAATTAGTATGCCCAAGTTTCTCAAACTCTAGGCAATTGCCATGCAAAGAAGAGGCACAGCAATAATAACAATTAAGAATCTTCGTTAAATTTGTACCTATGCAGAGGGAAAAAGTGTCTGTCAGTACGCATGTCACAGTGGTTGGTGATCCTTCTTATCTCGTTTAATCAATACACACTAACACTTGAAAATCTGTTAATGAACATGACTTCAGTAACAACAGTAGGTGACAGATATCTCCAGACTGTTCCATTATATGCACATTTTTAACTTATCAAATCAATTCTTTGCTTTCCTAAATACTTCCGGAAACTCAGACAAGAACATACAAGAAGTGTAAATTTTCTCAAAACTGCTCAACTTTTCTATGCTCTTCTCCCATGATCTCTTTGCATAACTGTTCACAAAGCTTTTTCTTCTGGTTATGTATTTACCCAACAGGTTTCACTAGAAATTCATCTTGCTTTGAACAACAGAATTGCATTGTAAATGTTAGCATCAGTTTAATCAATCTTTGTTTCTGAAAAAAAAAAAGAACATTTTAAAAAGAGGAAAGAGTAAGAACTAAGCACAGATGAGTAAAGAAGAGTAATGCACAATGTAAATGGAGAGGTGAAGAGTGAGTAAGAATTAAAGTTGACCTAACTAGTATGGTCTTCAGCCATGTGTGTGACCAATCATAAGTTGCTAAAAATCAAGAAGCTGCCGCTGCTTGTTATATATCCATAAAACCTAATGGAGACATAAAAGAGTCTGTCAACAAGGTAGCTCAAAGTCCCTTTTTATTTACCATAATCAGTGGGTGAGAAAGGTGTCTAAGCTTAGCCAGGGAGGTGGTGGTATAAGCTATTACTTTTTAGTAAATATCCCTCTGGCCCAGTGTGGCTGCAGAGTCACTGGAATCCTTCTAGCATAGTACATCAGTATATTTTTCAGCAAAAAAAAGCTGTAAAAGCAACATACATGACATACAAAATATACATAACTTTGTTTATCCTTCACTGAAAAACATTGCAGATGTCACATGTATGAGTTCATTCTAAGGGTCATTCACACACGAATCTCTTACAATTCTTGAAGAAGTAACTGAAGTTTTGTACAGACAGAAATTCTGTTTTGAATTGTCCCTCTGTGCCTTTATTTGTTTCACAATCTGGACTGAGGATGAGGACAATGCGCAAAAGATGGTTATCTGCAAGCATTGCTAGCAGTGATTGTCAGCTGGCAACCTAGGCAAAAAGACCGTTTCTTCAGGTCCAGTTCCAGTCGGAACAAATGTTTCACTGTGAAATATGAAAATCTGAGCTGTTCCTTCTCCCACATGCACAACAAATTTTGCAAAATAAAAACTACTGTATGTTAGTGCTTTTAAATCTGAGCTATAAGTATACCTCTAACATTTGCCTTAGCTTTGCTGACTAGTATAGCATATTTCACTTCAACAAAGAGCATCAATTGGTTAAATTAATCTCCTTTCTATGCTACCACGGAAAAATACAAAAGGACTTAAAACCATCCCCTAGCTCTTTATGCATTAGGATGAAATATACCAGTGACCGCTTTGAATGCTTTCAATATTAGTAGATTCAGACACAACAGAACTTATATAGTGTTGTGGTTTAAGCCTAGTCAGCCACGCAGTCTCTCTCTCACTCCCTCCTCTTCCTCCCCACTCCACTCCCGGAGGGATGGGAAGGAGAATCGAAAGAATGTAACTCCCATGGGTTGAGATGAGAACAGTCCAGTAACTAAGGTATGACACAAACCACTGCTGCTGCCACCAATAATAATAATGATAAGGAAAATAACAAGGGAAGAGAATACAACTGCTCACCACCCACCAACCAATACCCAGCCCGACCAAGCAGTGATCTAGCCCTTCTGGGTGACTGCCTCCAGTTTATATACTGGGCATGACGTGCTGCGTTATGGAGTACCTCTTCAATTTGGGTCAGGCGCCCTGTCTCTGCTTCCTCCCAGCTTCCCCTTCTCCCTGGCAGAGCATGATGCTCAGAAAGTCCTTTGTCAGCGTAAACATTACTAAGCAGCAGCTAGAAACATCGGTGTTATCAGCATTGTTCCCAGACTCAAAGTCAAAAACACAGCCCTGCATCAGCTACTAAGAAGGAGAAAAAATGACTGCTACTGCTGAACCCAGGACACATAGGCAAGGCTAGCCTGTTCTGAGACTAGCTGTTCTGAGACATACGTATTCCCTCTGCCCCCTTTTTACTGCTGTGAATGCACAAATAAGATCAAATGCAGTCTGTTCTGCATCTCCAACAAAAACGTTCCTTCCCTTCCTGGCGCATATGCAATATACATACCTCTTTATCATCTGTTTCTTGCTCCATTATAGGAACAGGTTAAGAACACAGCCCAAATATTCTGTGCTTTAGTTACCTCCAAAAGGCACAAAACATTTTGCAGAGCAATCAGAAAAATTGCAGTTATTAAAACTTATCCAAGGCTTGAGCCAGGACCTTAACATGTACAGGGTTGAGTGACAGAAATGCCAAATACCATATCTGCCACTGATGCCAGTAGAAAGAGCTCTAGTTCACTGCCTAAAAGTTAGGCCACTGCATTATAAGTTATCATTAACCTTAGATTACTTTAGAAAAATCATTCTTCTTTTCATGCTCAAGACAAAAAGTGTTGAACTCAACAAGGGTACAAAAGGAAATTTCTCCCAGAACGTAACAGGAAAAGCATCAAGATTGCAGATCACTATCTTGCAGAGCACTGCATGGAAATCAAACGGCATAAATGCACTGTACATCAGGGAGCAGCAAAAGCCGACTCCTCCCCTCAGTATCAGGGAGCCAAAGGGAACAGGAACTAAACAGAGAAGGTAAACCCAGTGCTGGCAACAGTGTCCAACAAAGCCATGAGCACATCAAGCAAAAAGTACACTTGGTGACAAAAAAAACTGAGGCAGAAAGAGAGCTGGAGACAATGCAACAAACCCATAAGAGTGGTCCAGGCAGGATGCAGGACTAGCAGCTAACAGACAGATTATCTCAGGGAAAGAATAAACCCCTGAATTTGAGTTTAAATGGGTCTCCTGGGACCACTGCAAGGGGTGGATGCCCCAGGTGAGGCAGGTCAGGGCCATTCAACCTCATTAGTACCTATTGTGGTACTAATTGTCTATTCTACAATGAAAAGGACAGGCAGATTTTGCTCTGCTGCATAAACATTACTTAGCAACAACTAAAAACATTGGTGTTATCAGTATTGTTCCCAGGCTGAAAGTCAAAAACACAGCACTGCACCAGCTACTAAGGAGGAAAAATGACTGCTACTGCTGAACCCAGGACAAGTACCCTCAAGACTTTGTTACTTTAAGATACTGTGTCACTTTAAGATATTGCTGCTGCCTCTTACTGCAGTGGACAGGAAAGGATTTTGGGGGGATGGGACGGGATGAGACTCAACCAAAAAACCCCCCAAAACCCCAATATAAACACAGCAATAAACCAAACTCAAAAAACCTCAGTTCTGTGTCTGTTTCCTCTTTTGTGCTGACCACCTCTGTGCTGAGGACACAAGATCTACACCTCTTAGGGAAATTAAAAGGAAAACACAGACTTAGTCCTTCAAAAAAGAAAAGCCCAAGTGCAAATAGTCTTGCAGGTCATCCCCCTAATGCCTAATTTATTTGAACAGCTGTGTATCAAAGCTAGAAGAATTTTGTTTGCTGTAAGCCATTTTATGTAGAAGTCCAAAAATGTCATAACACTTCGCATTTAATCTATACAAGTGCAGATTCAATGGGATGTGTGGGGAAAAGATCTCTTTTGTAACGCCTTTTATCCCTCTCCATTTACAACAAAAAAAAAAGTACCACTCACAGTGGCTTTTTCTGTACTTGGAATTTTTTGACAACTAAGTCCCAGTGGGTAGAGTTTAACTGGTGATAGCATCCATTGGAATTGTACTGCCAAAGGTTTGGGAGCTTACAGTCTCATTTCGTGTCTAAGCACATATAAGCAATCTCAAGTTAGAGTTTAACTGTAGTTAAGGCCTGTAGAGCAGCACTTCCTTAGACATAAACAGGTCCCACCTGTCCTGGGATCAGCTGTAACAGTTATTTTTCTTAGTAGCTGGTGCAGTGCCAATGGTTTTATCTGTTTCTCAGTAGTGCTTACCCTGATCAAGGACTTGGGCCTGGGTTCAGCTTAAACCACGACAAGGGGAAGCTGGGAGGAAGCAAAGACAGGACACCTTACCCGAACTAGCCAAAAGGATATTCCATACCAGAGCACATCATATCCGGTGTATAAACTGGGGAGAGTTACCTGGAAGGGGCAGATTGCTGCTCAGGTCGGGCTGGGCATTGGCAGGTGGTGAGAAATTGTATTGTGCATCAGTTGCGTTTATTGTTGGGGTTTTTTTCCCTTCTTAGTTTTATATTCTCTCCCCTTGTTACTTCCCTTACTATTATAATTATTATTGGTGGTTCTGTATTATACTTTAGTTATTGGACTGTTCTTATCTCAACCTGTGGGATTTACATTCTTTCGATTCCCTCTGTTGTTGCAGTATTGCCACTGGTGCACTGTTGTGGTTGTGACTGGCACTTGTCGTTCTTTCACTTTCAGCATTCGCACAACAGAGGGATCCTCTGGGAGGCCAGGCAAGGTGGACAGCTACTTCATCTCCTGCTTCTCCAAGGCAGCAATACCAAAAGCCCATTGGTACCCTTTCAGGTCTTTGAAGTACCCTCTCCTTAGGTAGTCTACGCCAAGGATGCACGGAGCCTCTGGACCAGTCACAAGCGGGTGTTTTTGCCACTTCCTCCCAGCCAGCCTGATTTCAGCCTCCAGTACAGTCAACTCTTGGAATCTTCCTGTCACTCCATAAATACAAATCGGTTTTACCCCTTGACAGCTTGACGGCATCAGGGTACACTGCACCGCTATCCACTAGAGCCTTATACTTCTGTGGGACTGATGTGCCAGGCCATCTGATCCACACAGTCCAGTAAACCTGATTGTCTCTCACCTCAACCTGGCTGGAGGCAGGGCCCCTCTAATAGTGATCGTAAGAATCTCCATTTCTTGTACAAAGGGATTAGAATTCCTTATCACAGGAGTCGGAGTAAAATCAGCTCTTCTACTTCATCTTGAAGCTGCTCACTAGAGACAGGAATATTAACTTTCTTGTGAGGATCTTCCTTGACCTTTCAATTCACACACCCATTTCCCTGGAGCTGACGTAGGTTTTCCATCCCACTTTCTCATGTTTCTCCGTGATCCTGCAGGTAAAACCATAGGGTGCCCTGTGGTGTGTACCTCCTATATGCTCCCTCTTGAGCAATAGGATGCCTTCTGTTAATAGCTGAGATGTGGGTCTGTGCACATGAAGAGCCAGATTAGGCCACTCTTCATTTTTCCCAGCACTATCATTGTCACAGGAGTGACTACCTGGGACTGCCCAGAAGTGGCAGTTCCCCATGACTACTGTAAAGATCATTAGTATCATAGGTTCTAAGATTTGAAAGAACTTTTCAGCTGTGTTTTGGTTTTGATGTGCTTTCCACTCCTAACACTCCAATTATATCCCAGATTAGATAAGAAAGTATTGACCACAACCCATGTTCATAATCAAAGAAACAAATACAATGATTACGCCTTTTAAAGGGATCTATGTAGTGTTATATTCTTTTCATGAAAAGCAACCACATGACACCAAGAGGAGCAGTGGCAGAGCCACCTGCCACCTCCTGCAAAAGTCATAACTAGTGTCTCGGTTGGTACTGGAGAAAGGCAAAATTAAATTTGACATCTTTAACTACTTTGAGGATTTTGACATATACAAAGAAGCAACTCACCTGTCTGTCTTGTAGCCATTCTGTGAATAACAAGAAAATTTCTTCCACTTTCTCACTTTCACAGTGAAAAACAGCTTTGCTCAGGCATTAAACCCTGCTGAGTTTTTCCTGACTGTGGTGTGTACTATGCCTCAGAAGTCAGCCCCTGAAATACTTCACAAAACCAGACAGAAGCTACACAGTGTTCCTCCAGCTCAGTAATCACTAGATGACAATTGACCACACTCTGTGGTCAGAAGCACATCAGAAATGTCACTCACCCTCCTTCAAGTGGTGGGCCCCAGTGGCACAGAAGCACTTGCTGTTCCTGATCTCCAGCCCTGATCATCCTCCTGGAGAGAGAACCTGTGTTTGTTCCTTTCTTCATGCTGAAGTGGGCGGACTTGTTTTACTTTAAAAAGAACTCACAGGCCCAGGTTGTCACAGTGGAAGTGTACCCTTTTCATTTTGGGTCCTGAGTTGCCTGAGATGTATATCTATAACCTTCTCAACTGATCTGCTCATCCCTAATTCAGGTGCACCAAACAATGGACACTTTGCAAGCGGGCTCTTTCAGAACAATTGCTCTTTTATATGAAATCTGCATAGGACAGTAAAGAGCTTTTAGGAAGAGCTTTTTTTACAGATCTTAGAGCTTTGTAGGCACTAGAAGTTCTGTTTTGTGAAGAATTTCCAACATATAACAAACCACCCAGACTCCAAACCATCCAGGAAGGTAAATCTTAGCAGGGGTGACTCAAACAAGGGAAAATTACTGTGGCTGATAAAATTTTTCAAGTGTTATAATTTACAGAGTGGGATAAAACACAACAGAAATAGAAAGTAAAATGCAAGAGATAAAATCAAAAGCAAAACTTCATTGTTATGAAAATAGTAAAATTAGATTAAAATTAGATTCTTTGAAATTCAGAAATCATTCTGAATAGACACAAAATGGACCCTTAAGCCTGCTTGTTGCCAGAGCATTTAGAACCATTATTAGCTGAAAGAGAAAACTATAAGAAAAACTCTTTCTTCATCAGCTATTTCAAAATTAGCTTTCAGAACCTAGTATCTCTGACGGTTTGTGAAACGTGGGGATATGTTTACTGTGAACATCAGCAGGAAATTGCTTGCTTCAGCTTGCCTTTACAAATGAAGCAAATCAGATACAAAATTGTTTGTCGGTGACCGCAAATTTGAAATAACACATTCTTGAAGCTAAGACAAATGTAATTTAACTGAGTTCTAAAATACTTTTATATTTAAAACTCTCATTCCTATGATCTGACTTTTTTCGTGACTTGACAGTTACATTAAAACAAAAATAAATTCAAATCTTAGACAAATATGCCTCCACAGTTGTAATTTGAACTTCAACCGATAAAAAAAATCAAATGTCAACAATGAAATATGTTCAACCTAAAACAATATCAAGATTAGAAAAGGCATTTTCCTCTTTTCAGTCTTTGAATTTGAACTTCTAAACATTATTATCTTAAAATATTGATTTATAAAAATTAAACATGTATTTACTTAATTGAATCCATTCATGAACCACCAAACTCTTTTGCAAAATTACACAAGGAGAAAAAAAAATTAATTAGTTTTTATTTTTATTTTACTACAATGAGAGTGAAGCTCTGTAAAACATTCCTGAATCAAACCAAGCAAGTTTTGGTTAGTAATTGAAAGCAAAATAGTCATGCCTTAAGGATGATTCATTTTCCTGTAAATACTTTTTTCTGCCATTACAGTTGAAACGTACCTCTTCAGTGACATAGGTGCATATACCCAGAATCTAAATGAAGATCTCACTCAAACCACTAAGGTTAGTTTTCATTGACCTCAAAGGGTCAATGTAGTCTTATGGCCTACCTGTGGATTAGCAGCAATGTGCTTTCACATGCAAAGTATGCTTTGTCCATTTGAAGGCAGAAGAACTTGCACCAGAATACACATAAGCAGCTTCATTTTAAAATAAAATGTGTAGCAGCCACATACAAACTCATCCCATAAATGGGCAATTTGGTGGTTTCCCCTTAAAAATATAACTTAACCTGACATACCAATGCTAAATGAGCTTGGTGTAATAAAAATCATTGCACTTGTTACTGTTGCATTATATTTAAAGCGAGCTTGCATGCGACAAGAACAAATAAAAGATAGGTTCTAATCGCTCCTGCAAGGAAGACACTTCATAAAACTTTAGATTGCCTAACCCAGCCCGGTAAAGCCAAGGGCAGATTTACTGAATGTCTACATTTCCCTTAAAGGAAGAAAAACAAGGACAAACTGAGCATTACATTAATACAATCTAGTTAAGCAGCTGTATGTAAAGTCGAAAACTTCAGGTACAGGACATTCAGCCTTTGACCTTGGGCTGCAACTCAGGACTTATTGCACACCTGGGAATCCACAGACAGCCCCTGAAACAAAGGAATTTTCTCACACAAAGCCCTAGGTAAAAAACAAACAATAACACTTCAGATTAAAACTAATCGTTTTCAGCACTAATTTCTTTCTTAAATGCAACTAATGATCACATGACCCTTCATATCTTGTTAGCCCTATGTCATGTTTAAGCTGACAGTCTTTGTTATTTTGGAGAGGGCTGAAGACTGTGCTCCTTATTTAAAGGAGCTTAAAGGATGAGGAGCCCCTGCAACACCAAAAAGTGGCGTTAGGGTTGTTACAAATAGTACAGTACCAGCAATTTAATGATGCATTTCTTTCCATACATTAGTTAAAAATTAATTTAGAACCCAGAAGTCTGGTCCTGATTTCCAGAAAATTGATGTTTAAACACCCACTGAATCGTACAAAGGAGAGATAAACTTCTAAATTATTGACCACTGCTGCTCATGTCACCTGTTTGCAGTTCAGGTGTCTGGTTTCTTAAGGGAATTTAGAATGATTCAGTCTCTTTATCTCAAACAGTGACCAAACTCAGGCAGACACAGACATAATCTGTACCACATAATCTAATCAGTCTGACAAACCAAGGCAATGCATCACTCCCATGACGCTGGGTTTTTCTAACACATGGAATTACACTAAATAGTACGTGCTTCACCTTTGCTCTCCCAGCTGTTCAGAGCAAGCATATCAAGTTTTGACTGTGCTATATCATCACTGCTCTTCATACTGGTAACAGAATGATATCTATTTCTAAACTAGTCATGGCTCCAAACTCTTCTTAATCACCTTCCAATCTGCTGGTCCTCCAGAATCTCTTAATTTCAGTAGCACTGTCACCAACTTGGTTGTTTAAGGCTAGGAGAAATTCGGCTTTTGTAGGAAAAGGAAATATTTGTCATTGAAATGAGTGACAAAAGAAAAAAAAAAATCCTGCCTTTCAAAGACATAAAAAGTTTTCTCTTTAAGGCTGAAAGAAAAGTTTCTGTGTAAAAACTTGTCTGCTTTTTCCAAGTACAGTTAGTTTAGCTTCACTAGGTTTAACAAAAATTCTTCCTATGCAACAGCAGGATTCCTTGAACAAAAAGTGGTAATAGTACTATAAATCTGATAAATAGTAGCTAAGATGTCCCAGATATAAGGATGGGAAACCCAATTTGCACAATTAGAACACCGCATTTAGGAGCAATAAAGTCAATTTTGTTCTTTACATTTCGAAAATTTGTTCTTTTTCATTCTGTTTTCTTATTCAGTTCTTTTTGGTATGTGCTATTAAGATTAGGTGTGCTCTATTTTTATAAATCAGGGTAGTTCTGTATCACTCAAAAAGGCCGATTTACGCTTACTAAGAATTTGAAGACTGTATAATTAGCTGCAAAGTAAGAGCAGAAGAGAACATTTCATTGTAGAGCACAGCATAATAAAAATTCACTTACTTTGTTTTTTTAAAACATACATCTTCTCAATTGCTCTTTCAGATGACTAGATTGTGACAGTTAGGCAAACTGACTGAGGCAAGCAATATAACAAAATAATCCAAGGTAAAATATCACAAAAACAATAAGAAGGGATTCTTTAATCTTTTCAATGGCTCTGGTCCAAAAATAATGATAAAATTTGATTTTAAATATAGTCCAGTATGAAATGAGCCTTACTTTTGTATTATCTGATTCTGCCTGTTTTACTATACAAGCTCAATCTTTAGCATAATTATATGTTTAAGTATCTCTAGCAGCAGTATGTTCTTACCTGTAATGACTGCAAGCAGCTATGAATAGGGGCAGGAGGAAAAGATCTTCTGTCTTGTAACTAGATAGTTTGCTTTTTTACTATTTCTTTTTTACCTTAAGTCACAGCAACTTGGCAACATTTTTCTGACAATCAAAATATTTAGCTTTGCTAAATTTTGGAAGTTTGTTCAGAAAAAAGATTAACTTATCTTGATAGAACTAAAGATATCCTCTTTCTTGTCTTCCATACTACCCAAGGGAGATGCAAGAGGTAGTCATCTACCGAACAGTACAGCAACATGGCAAATTTTATTAAAGATGTGCTTTTGTACTATAACAGCTTCCTCTGATCCAAAGTTCAAGATCTTCCTGAGTAGCAGGTTGTATCTTATGTTTATTAGCCTTTGATAGATTATTGTTCTCTGAGTCTGCTTAATGAGTTTTTAAATTTGTGTCAATATACTGTAGCAACAAGTTACACAGATTAATACTTTTTATGTACAAAAAAATGCTACATAAATCTAACATTTCTGTTTGGTTTGAACCTACTATATGAGAACTTAATTTGATTTCCATTGCTTCCTGTATTCAGAGAAACAGTGAATAGTCTATTGCATATAAACATGCCTTCCCCAGGAAAATAATGCTGCTTTAGATCTCTGTAATTTCTCCCTTATTTGTGTGTGTGTGTGTAGGTTCTGTCTTGTATAATCCTAATATATTTGTATGTCCTTAATATAGCAGCAAGCCATTTGTTTCTTTTATCATACTTCTTTCAATTTACCTTATCTTGTTTTACAGTATCCCGTTTTGAACAAGAAGATCAGAAATTAATTCAATTTTGCATCTATGGGCAATCCACCAACATGTATGGTAACACATGTTGTTTTCCATTTCATATTCAGTCCCTTTCCTAGTATTACTTAAGCTCTGATACTTTTTTAAAAAAATATTTTTCTTAATATGAGAACTTGACAGCATTAAAAATGTCCACAACTGTGGAAGGCCTTTGTTGCTTTCTAGAGTGAAGGAGAAATAAAGTTTGACATTAAATATTTCAAGTTTACATCTACAAGATGTTAAAAAAAAAAAAAAGAAATATTGTCAGATTAGAATCTTGACAGAGTAATCTAAGTGAATACGAACAACAAATGGTGCAGCTAATATATTACAGAATCATAGAATATTTAGGGTTGGAAAGGACCTTAAGATCACCTAGTTCCAGCCCCCTTCCATGGGCAGGGATACCTCACATTAGACCATGCTGCCAGCTGCATAAAATGCCCTGCACAGAATGCCTCCATCACACTGGCATTTTCAGACTGGCTTTTCCTACCAATGTTGTATTTGGATATGTTTTCCAGCAGCTGTGCTGTCTTTGACTTTCTGCCCAAACACAGGAAAGCTTTCAATTCTCAGAAGCTGCTGTAAACAATAAACAGAAGAAACCCCAACACTCCTGTCACATGCTGAATGCCTTTTGTGCTATTCAGTCTCCCATTCTGGAGACTGGAACTAGATGAATTATTAACTTTTGCTGGCAATCCAGTGTTTTTGCTGGGAACAAACTACCCATCTCACTATTTTGTTCTCTGGAGTGCTTGCTTGGCTCCTGGTCTGCCCTTCCCCACCATGGAATTTGCGCTACAAACCCATGCACAGGGGAGCATCATCCAGGCTACTGAAGCCACTAACATCACTCCCCCTTCCTGATCATTTGCCTCTTTACATCCAAAACCAAGAAGGAATCATTTGCCCTCTTATTCAATTGCAAATGTGATTATTATTTTTGAAATAACTGATGCTTTTAATGGGATTTTTTCCTTCAGTGTCACATTCAAAGCATTCTTGACTTAGTAAAGACTATTTGCATGAATATTTGAAAAGTAAATGACTTCTGCGATTTTATTTGAACCATACCTTTGGACAAAAAGAATAAGATTTTTTTGATTAAAAAGAAAAGAAAATTGGTTATGTGACACTTAAGAGTTTTATCAGGTCTTCAGTGGTATGTAGAAAGTTAAATATTTGTTTTGCAAAGTAAATTCCACAGCACATTTATCATCACTGTTCAGTTCTACAGGATACAATTTTGCTGTGGGAGCACAAGACAGAAGTCAGGGCTTCAACACTTCATTGAAATACAGATGTTGATTTTATTTCTGACCTAGAAAAAGTCACTTAACTTTGAGTCTTTCACCTACCAGATTTAAATAGGCTGCAATTATTTTTACCTGTATCAAAAGGGCACATGATTGTGAAAATCATGTTTCACATGGCTATTATGAGGGTGTGCAATGGGGGTGGAGATGTAGTATTTTTTTTTCTACGTCTCAGGGTGTTTAATCATGTTGGGTGGTGTGATATAATAGGGACAACAAACATGGTAAATGCTCACTACACTTTATCCTGCTCATCTGCCAATGGATATTCTGATTACTACCTTTGCAGCAAGGAAAAAGCACATTTTAATGCAAACTGAAATGGAGAAGACTGATTGTTTTAACATATTAGCATAAACTGAAATTGCTGATTTGTGAGATTCCTGCTGAGATTCCTGCTGTTGAGGTGCTGGTCTTGGGATGGATAACTGCTTCCTATGCCTGCCACTAATATCAGAGCCAGGACATACCCACATTTTTCCATAGAACGGGCCAGGGGTACCTGTATTCCCATCATCTCCTTGGAGAGGATCTCTGCAGTTGCTGGCCACCTAAAGATACAGGAAGGAGGTAGGTGTACACACAAACAAGGCTGCTGAAGAGAAGGTGTGCTTGAGTCCTGAAGCAGATATTTCCTTTCCGCAGTCAGGGTTACCCTATAAAGTTGTTTTGCTTCGCTTCTGTGGTCTCCTTTTTGATAGGGGAATTTCTAAATAAAGCCAATGAAGCCCTTAATGGCTTTAATGGCACAAGCTAGCTTTTAATTCATATTTACATGGAAGCCTCAGCTCACTGTTCCAACAGCATAAGACTATAAAATTAAAATAAATTATATTTATAGCCACTGTAAGGCCTCTTTACAGTGTGAAAGTGACAGAAATGAGATGCCAGCATGTTTGCAAAGTACTTTGAAGAGAGCCTTGTTTTATAAATTGGAAAGCATTATAATCTTTCAGCTCACTATTTTGTGAAGGTTTCTTTTTTTTCCTTCTTTGTTGTGAGGACAGGTTTGGCTGCAACCACTTTACACCTTTGGCTGTAAAAAGTATGTGGTGCTGCCATCCATGACACTATCCCTACTAACCTGATGAGCATGCTGGGGAGGCTTGATCCTTCCAGATCCTTCACCACCCCAAAGGCTGTCAAACCTGTTGTCATTCACATATTTGGAGCATAGCAGCTCCAGCATGGGATATGTGTGGAGGAAGCTGAAAAGGTACAAGAAATGGGAATAAATTTGGAAGAGAATGGAAAAAAAGAATGTAGTGAGAACTTCCCCAATAATACCATACAATAAACTACAGAACAATGATCCACACAGACTGCTAAAACTGTCTGGTAAAAGAATTGGAAATGCTGTTGTAATGAACAGATATGCTTCAAGCATATGTTTAACTTCCTCAGGTCAGATCTATAATACTTTATTTAGTTATTAGTGCAGGTCTTGAAATGGATATGACTTTTTTTTTTTCTTTACTCCAGATAAAGAACTGCAAATTTGGCCTTGTCTATATGATTCATTCCTGGCAGCGTCAAATTGAAGTCTTTAATGTTTGGGTTTGATAACCTACTGTTCACAGGCAATTTATCAAAAGTGTGATTAAGTTAAAGACTAGCTGATTACAAAAGATTTTTCTATTTGATTTACCAAAAGTGACACAGTTACCAAGCATACACACTCTGCTGTCTGTGATTTATCTACATGACACTTTTATCTCAAAAAAATGAACAAAAAAGGTGATAAATAGGTCAGACACCATGACTTTTACTTTGCCATCAAAAGTTAAACCCCAGTGTTGCACACGGAGTGAAGATTTGCTCATGCAAATCTCCAGCATGACAGACCTGAATCTTTTCTCACCAAAATCAATACTGCTTAGAAGGTAATCTAGTGAAGCCAGCAAACCAGCATCAAAGAGCACAGAAAAAAGCCACTCCCAGAGTCCTAGTTATGTAAAAAGCAAGGTGATGCTCTTTGGAAACCTCACCCTGAAAGGAAATCTGATATCTGTAATTTCATTTGCTTAGGAGAAAAGAACCTTGATTAACTCTGTCAAGGAATGTTGTAAATCTGGATGTTGGAAGCAGAAAGCAAGGGTTACTGAAATACTACAGTGCAGGGGTTCATGCTTTCTGTTTAACTGAACTTCTTTTACATTGCTTACACAACCATATGCATTACCCAGAAGATTACATGCCCACAAACTGTTAGAAAGGCTATGCAAAAAGCAATCTATGAAGAGGACGCTGAGGTGCCTTAGTTTACTGAGTCACTTAGGCCCTAAGACTGTACTTACAGCCTTGATATTCAGCCTAAAAATCAGTCATGAATTCTCATTCATCACCAATGGAACTTTTGTTCCTGTTTCATGGGCCCAGTACACCAAAGCATGAGACTTCCTCTGCCAGTGGCACACCTATTTAACACTTTGCTGGAGTTTTGTTCCCCCAGTCTTAATTTAAAAGGTCTCGATAAGTATTTTTTTCTAAACCTTGTAAAAAAATTCAAGGAGAAAAGGGTAAAATTGAGATAAGTGATATGAGTTAACATACATTTCATGAAAGTTGTGTTAAGATTATATATACTAAGATAATTCCCACTAGAATAGAATTATGCCATAAAGTGCCTGGAACCTGATCTTGCTGTCCCACCAATTTTGTGCTACAATTTATTTCAGACAAGTTAATCCTTATTTCTGGCTATATTTTAGTTAAGAATTGTGGCCACTGGTGGTGAAACTGGTCCACTAATGAGTTATCCCAAAGAGGAAACTTCAAAGCAAATTAAAAAGAAAACTGACTTGAGACAATTGCACACAACCAGCTGTCCAGTGATGCAACTGATTCAAGTATAAAATGACCTGAACTGTAAGTGATTCAAAATTTCTTGGCTTAGAGGAGAGAGAATATTTGCAACATGAGATCATGCAATCCTTTCTCTGAGCAACAAGATTGTCATATGAAATCCATGTCCCTATAGAGATTGAACAGCAGGGCAAAAGCAGATATCTTTCAGAAGTCATTGTTTTAAATAACTGTAAAAACTTTCTCTATTGTACCTTTCATAAGCCATAATTCACCACATTTTTTGCAATCCCAATTATGAAATTATACTGTTATTAATTATTAAATAGCTGAGCTAATGTTGAATGCATGCTATCACATTTCATGAGGGTGATCTGTACAAGACCTTTCTGATAGATAAGAGTAACCAGAGCTATTTAATACAGAAACTGAAACAAGGAGATGAAATTGTTTATATAAATCTGTTGTATACAAGTAGCTCTTTCTGCTGAGGTCCCTGATAAGTTGGCATTTGCTGCCTATCTCTCTTTATCTATGTCATTGTGCCAAAAGGAGCAACATTAGTGTCTAATAGCAATATCCTCAAAGGTACTTAAGCAATTTTCTTCTCTTCTGCCCTTCAGGATATAGCCAGAGAAATGTAGATAAGCAGAGTGACTGATTCCTAAGCTTTGTTTATAAGAAATACTCAGAGCCTATCTGTTTACTCATGGGCACAAAATAGAAAGTTGTCTTTAGAGAAAAATACAGTATAGAGAGAACTCTCCGGATATTACTTATAGCATAAGAATTCACCATTATCTCTATGGGATCAGAAGTTTAGAGTGAAGTTTGAGATACTGGTTTTTGCTACACTGAAATTTTGAGCTGATTTTGTTCTTTCAGTACGTACCATGGCAAAAGCCTGACATGACAGTAGAGCCCTTGTCTGTGAAAAGAACAGCAGCTATTATTTCTATCTATCTGAGGTTATATATCTTCCAACTGATCCCCTATTTTATTGTCTTTAAACCCAGACACTGATGTGGCTCTGCTCGTAATTACCACATGCAGTGATGCATTCCTCAAAGACACACCAGAAAAATATAAATTTGGATTTGTAGCCTCCATTTATTTAACCAGATTATAAAGACAATGTACTCGGAAGGCACAAATAACATTAGAAATACAGAGATGAACTTTCCAGGAGTTTTAGAAATGTGTCAAGTTTTCAACATTCACTTACAAATTCTTTGTAGAATAATCCTAGTGAACACATTTATAAGTGTATTTCTAACTTCTTCCTGGAACTCATACATTATTTCTCCATTTTTCCCAGATGCTAACACTGGTGAAATAACTGATGCAGTTTGGTCTTTAAAATGTAACAGGAAAATTCATTGCTGCAACAGTATAATATCTCTTTAGATTTTCTTCCCTCCTTCTCTGAGTTACTTCTCATTAGCTCCATCCCAAAGCCAGCTTTTAGTGCAGCTGTTCCTGCCATAGCATATGCCTTGTGCTAGCTGCTCTCTGTTTCTGTCCTTCATAAGAGTTTCATGCTTATCCTGTCATCTTTCTGAAGCAGCACATATCATACAGAGAGTCAATAATGAGTTCAAATTCAAGTCAAGACAAACTCCCAACTAATGATTATCCAAGATAGACAAACAATGAAAGATGTCACCACTGTCATTCATTTTACTTTATTTAAGTCTATCTGAACAGCCAATGAGGGAAAGAGACAAGCCACTTGTCACATGTTAACCAGGATGTCCAAGATGCTGTCCAAAAACAGTGAGAGCTACTGAATTGATGGCTTCCATGCAATGTTGTCAGGACAGAGCCTGCTTTATGGGGTACCAGTCTACATCAACAGGCAGGCTGTACTCTGTGACTTCTGAGGGTCTGAACTGTGGCTTGGGATCTGATTTACTTGGGTAGTCCACTGTCCTTAAGGTGAATCCCAAGAATAAGGAGGTGAATTTTAATGGTAAAATATAATGCACTTTCTTTAAGTACTGGTGGCACCTACTCTTTAACCTGACTAACTCAGTTATTCCCGAGGATGCAAGTTACTGGATTAGTTTAAGGAAGTTATTCTTAAAACTAAAACTTTTTTTCCTGTAGAAACAGAGTGGTCCAAACTTCAGTCTTAAGCCCCACGACCTGGACCAAAGAACCAAAATATTGTCTTAGAATCATGCAGTAATTTTGGATAGAAAAGACACCGAGAGACCTTTAGTCCAATATCCACTCAAAGCAGGGCAAATATCTAAGTTAGATTCAGCTTTGAAAGACTGAGTTATTCAGGGTCCTATTCAGCTTCATCCAGTAGAGAGTCCAGCTAAAGAGCAGCAAGTCCTCACTGAAAAAAGTTCAAACCACCACCATTCTCTGCTTGTTCTGAAACCAGTGCCTGCTTAGGGAGCAGACAATTGACCTAAAAGGAAGAATATGCCTGCGGTTCCATACTATCCTGGTTTCAGCTGTGATACATACATGCCTGGATCTTTTGTCAAAGATGGAGCTTGTTTGTTTCTTTTCATTCTGAAAGCAATACAGATTGAGCATACTGAACAATGAAAAATTGCTCTTCTGTGTGCCCATGTGAAAAATACTTCATGGAGTTTTTACTGGGTTTTGCTAATGCATACAGAACATGCATCTTTCAGGCAAAAGGAAAAAAGAGCTAGAGATCACTCCAGGACTGTGTCTAAGAACTGTGCTCTTCTTAGCAGCTAGAGATACCAGACACAAGAGAAGTTTCAACAAGATCATAGGTGGCATGGGCCCAAGCCCAAAATATAACCAACAAAAACTTACAAAAGAAAATACAGAAAGGAGGAAACTCAGGATATGACAGCCCCATTGGCTGTTTCACTTCCTTTGAAACACAGAGTCTGCCTACTTTCCATTAAAGATCTCAATGAATATTTTTCTACTCTAAGAAATGCTCATAAGCTCTCCCAAACAATTAGACCATATCTTAGAAAGACTTTTTGTGGCTTGCTGTGACTCTGGTCTAGGCATTTCCTAAGTCATTACTTTAATACATTTCTCTTTTAATGCCAATAGCGACCTTTACAGCTGAAGCTGAAATACAAGTGGTGAGGTGTGGATGTTTTTTCTCATTCAATAGTATCAAGTGTGAATTTGTTTGATAAACACAGTAGCAAAGACCTGATCCAACAGACATCTGTCAGTGATCAGGGAATATGCTTTTTTCAATGCCGGCAGCATCATAAAATCAGGAATAATTCTGCTTAATATAAAGATACAGAGGACATAAACTATTCATGAATCAATCAAAAAGGTCATAGCCTGAGTTTTTCACTGATTCATATACCGTTTGTATCTGATTTTGCTCTGCATTAGATACCTTTATTCTCTATTTTTAACTCTTCTTGGTTGAGAAATCTGCTCACTCAAATGTCATATGCTTCCAAAGCCAAATATAGGTATGAATTTCTTTGGGTTTTAGACATATGCATGGTGTTAAAATTCACAGTGGTGCATGTTAGGGAAAGATCCTGTTCTGATTTCACACTTCTGACAATCTGGAGCACCTCTTTCTACTTCAGTGAAGAAACAGCCATTGAATCATAGTAGAATGTGGGTCCTTGACTTTAGGGTAGCTTTGTAAACTATTGAAGTGCCGTGGTTTAGGCCTGCCGCACAGCCCACTCACTGCCCCCCCACCTCCTCCCTCAGCTCCTGGAGGGATGGGGAAGAGAATCGAAAGAATACAACT
>JANEXQ010063428.1:6591-20602 GCA_026283885.1 Poicephalus gulielmi
TCCTGTGATGCCAGGATGATCACAGCTAACCCACACAACAACAGCAGCAAGCTGAAGGACCAGGACCATTCTTTCCAACAGGCTGTTTTGCAAATAAACCCTCTAACCACTGGAAAATCACTGCGCCTCCAACTACTGCAGAAACACAAGATTTAAAGCTTTGCTGAGACCATGCAAATCTCGTATGCTGAACATTTCCAGAAAAGCATATTAATCTAACAGCTAAAGGAGTTTTGAAAAGAAATGTTGACAAGGTACTGAGCTGAGATTTGGGAATGTTCAGCTCCTGGCCTGGCTCTGTCCCTGGACCACAGCAATTTTAGACCTCTCTTTTCCTTGCAAATTGGCTCAGTTTCTGCACCTGAACACTTGTGATGATGAAATTGTATAAAGTGCTTAGAGACCTACTAATAGTAGCAAATTTTACCACCACTGGTGAAGCCTAGGAATAACTGCCTTCTAGAAGTATCTCTGCTGCTGGATCACCAGATGCCTGAGTGCAAGTCATTGAACTTCACTGTTTCTCAGTGCAATTGCATCCCAGTTGGACTCAATGCATTTTACCCACTGTGCAGAGGACTAGTAATAAATGAATTGCATTTGCAAAGTCCCTCAGAAGCATTAATTACTAACAAGATCATTTGAATCAGCACAAAGCATCAGGAAGTAGACCAGGTGCAACTACAATTTGCGGTACAGATTCTCCTTTACATTACTGCCTCTTTTCTTAACTTCAGTGAATTTTAGTGACCAAAGCCTGACTGAAAAACTATTACTTGTGAACGGTAACACCACCTACAATTTTTAAACCTGATATCTTTCTTTTATCCTCAAACTGGCTGAACTTTCATTTTCAGTTAAATGACTACAGACAGCTATTATTTCTATCTGGCTCTGTGCCTAGTGTCCAGTTGTACAGAGGCATTGAGTTAGTAAACTCAGTGCCATTTCTTTGAGGTTTCTGAAGAAGGATTTGTGGAAAAGAAGAAAATTGGCCCAGTGCCATAAACTACTGCTTAAAACTCATAAATAATATCTTCTGCTGGACCTATAATTTAAGGAGGAAGATTAGCTATAGCAATATGAATTATATTTTTTTCTCCACCCCACTCTCATATCCTTTGCTCCTTCAGACACATTTGTACCAAGTGGACAGACAAGTTTTTAATGTGAGCAGGACTCTGGCTGAGATCTGAGTTTTACCTCCAGAGCTGGATGAATGTGATCAATTTATCCCTTTCCTGCACTGATTTGTCTGCTGGCAAATCACCAAGCAATTCCCAGCTAAGAAAATGTCCCTGCAAGATGATATATAGGGTGAAATGGAGAGCAGTTCCTTCCTCAATATAGCTGCAGATGCCGTAGTCAATGGCAGCCATTTTAGGTGGAGAATAAAATTCAGTCATGTAGAAGGCAGGCTTCCATCTTGTTTATATGTTCTGAAAAAGCTGTTACACTGGAAGCATTTTATTTGCATGGCCAACAAAAGCATTTTAAATGTTAAGTTCAGTCTTGTGGAAGGCAGAACTTCAATTTTTAATGCATCCTGAAAGAGGTCTTCCACTGAAAACACTGTACTTGCATATTCATAGTCAAGGGGCTACTGTGAAGAAACAGGGCAAGTAAGCTGAAGGTCCATGGGCTCGCTTCACAAATGGGATTTAGATTTGGCATTAGTCCCTCTAACTTGTGAATGCCCTGACCCTGGGGAGGATCAGAATGTTAAAGGTAGTGGTGGGGAAATTGAGGTGCCCATCAATGAGAAAATGTGGGCCTTCAGTCTGTGTCATCTATGTGTGTGACTCCAGGTGTTGGGAGGAAAGTATTTGTGCATATTCCAGCATTAAGTGGGGATTCTGAGGGTCTCAGCTGTGGCCCTCTGGTTGTAGCTGAGCATCTAAGCCCTCAGTTCGTCTAAATCCCTTGTCTTCAACCTCCTCCGAGCTGACGTTCTTTGAGAAAAATGCCGAAGTTTGCCCTGGGTACAGATGAATAACTAGATCTAACTTTCTGGGAAGTCTGTTCAGTTTAGGACTGCTGAACTCAGCCACGAGATTACATGAAGAATGGGCATGAGATGGGAAAGGCGGCAGGTAATGCTTTCTGTCTGTCTTAGGGGGAGCTCAGAAGCCAATCCCTTCTTTAGTAGGGACTGCTGATTCGTTTTCAAGTGGTTGTGATTTTGCACATTTCTTTATTACAGAACAAATCTAATCCAGCAAGAACCACTGGGTATTGAAAGGATACTGGAAGAAAGGTGAGGGAATGATTGGACCTCTGACCAGGAAAAGAAAGAGTACTTGGGGTATTTCTGGCAGGAATAGCAAAGAAAAGAAGATCCCAACAATCTGAGAGCACTTTTTGCAGGGATCACAGTTTATGTTTTCTCACTTTGTTTTCTTTCCCCACTGTCTGGACAAGTGGGTTTGCCCCCACAGTCTGCCTGAAGATCTGATCCTAGCAAGCCCAGTGGAAGCAGTGTGCCTCTCCCAGATGTCAGAAGCTGCTGAACAAGCACAAAAGAAAGCTAGGATGGTAGAGTCATGAGGACATGAGTCATGACTTTCTTTCAATCCTTATTTCAATTACTTCCTGCCCCTTAACAGGAAAATAGCTACCACAGAGTAAGTGCAGGAGCATCCATATACAGAAAGAAAGCTTGGAACACAACAGATATTTAAGAACTAGCTGTTGATTTAAAGAAATTACATATTATTTCTTGTATATTTGCTTATAAAATATCATAAAAGAAAACTCTATGTCAGCTTGCTAATTTAACTCAACACAATCGGTTCAATTACCTAGATTTGCATACTGTCCCAGTAAATCCTGTACTGCATTCCTTTTTCCAGACCCACCCCACTGGTGCTGACAGGGGAAGAACTGGTTCTTTGCTGTCTGTACTGTGAGGAATTCCTCACAGAGCTGAGGATTAAATGTGGCTGTTTTAAACAGATTGCTTTTTCTTTAAAGTGATGTTAGTTAAACAAAGCTATCGTTTCCTATCACAATATTTATGCTTGCTACTAGCTCTTCTGTCTCCAAGTTACTTGCTAGTGCAAGGTGGTGATCAGAAAGGAGGAAAGTCTGTGCTTTGGGCCTTTTTTATTTATGAAACACTGGAAGAAAGATTAAGTAGCATTAATTCGTCTTACAATGTTTTCACAGCAGAAAAAAAAGTTGGCAAAAAGTATATTATACAAGCTCAGTCAGCCAGCTCCCAGGGTTGTACTGCTATTTGCCCTGGGCCAATTATATTTTACATGATCAACACACCCAATAATTAAATAATGAATTGGTTTCTTTTGGAAACTCTATAAAACGTCATGGACCAGAGAATATTTATCTTGCCTCTGTGATTCCCGCTGAAGAAACATCTGGTTCTTTTTTCTTCAATCAACATGAAGCCTGAAGGGGCCCAAATTCAAAAGCAATTATATTTTATGTCATTTATGTGCATTACAGGCTGACAAATTTAACTTGTTGGAATATGTGTTCCCACCCTCCCTATGCAATTTGTGTTGATCGCATTTCAGACAGCCATAGAAAAAGCTGTTGCAGCTTGATAAAAGTTGTTGATCTATCAACTCCTATAACTTCATTGCCAGAGTTTACAATAACGAGGTACTTGTTCTAACATAAAAGCTGCCGCTTGACTGTGCTTCCCTTCCACAGGGATTACTGGCAGGGAAACCCCCAGGAAAGGTCTCTTTGTATACACCTTGTAGCAGGTCCTTCAAGAGCTTTCAGCCTTCATGTGATTTTAAGAGTAGCACACTTGTTTCCTTTGAAAACAACTCTTACTTCGAAAACGATAGAAAACTTCCATGAAAACAGACCACAGATGTAAATTCTGGGTGATATAACTTTCCATTTCTCATAGAAGGCCTACACTGATACTAAAGCTTTGATGTTTCAGACACTGTGTTATACAGAGCAGTGGTACCTATAATGCTTGCCAATAAGCATCAAGGCAGGTGTTTTTGAGCTCATTACCTCCACATGCTGCCATCTTAGCAAAGCTCTAAAGCTAAGCTGGTGAGCAGACCATGAGGTACCTTGGAGGTCACAGTGAGGGGTGCTGGCTATTTAGTAAATGCTAATATTTCTTGCATTTGAATCAAAATCCCTTGTATTGTGCTAGGAAGCTTAAATCGCACCATGACAATGCTCTCAGTAACATTTGACGTGGGTGGATTAAATGTCAGGCTGCTAGTATCATCTCTGAGAAGAATAGAATAACAAATGAACTTACAGCTTCTGTAAGTATTGTCATGAATTCAAAAAGGACAGGCTTAGCTTCCACCAATTTGTGCAGTTGATCTCAAAACTCGTAAGATTCAACAACAACAACAAAAGAATAATACATGTTGGGTGAGCCATTTGGATTACTCCATCATTACTAAGCTTTTCTCCCAGCTCATCAGAAACTAACTTAAAAATGTTAACACCTTTGACAGTGCGCTGGGCTGTGAAACAATGCAGCCAGAGCTTGCCACCATGTAAAAAGGATGTCATGGCTGCTTTGATAAGAATTGGAAAAAAACACCTTATGACTCATTTTATGAGTCTTATGAGTCAGTTCCAGCACGGGCAATTACATTTGCCAATGTAATACCCATTTTCGGTTTCTGTTGGGTCTTTCTTTCCCTTCTAGTATCTTCTACTGTTTTACTGTAGACGGGATAAAGTGTTGGGGAAGATGTGGAGGTGGAGCTGCATTCAGCTTGATGTGTAAATTGGCTTCTTAGCTTTGGACTTCTTGTCTACCTTTCTTCTTCTCCTCCATGCATATATATTCTGATAACTTACGTTTACTAAGAAATCCCTGTGATTTTGCTACAGCTACACCTCCCTAATGCAAATTACATGCAGATGAGTGGTATGTAGCTAGGCCTCACTTGGCAAAAAAAAACCTGCATGGCTTGGTTGCTCCTGCTCTCTTCCCTTCCTCATACACTCTGAACATGCCACTACTACTGTCTCTTCCCTTTTCCCTGGGATGCTCACCACCTCCCTTCCACTCTTAAGAGATCTGCAGTCTGCTCAGACAGCTTTAGAGCTGAGCCAGACCACATGTACCCAGTCAGACCACAGTGACACCCTCTGGAGCTGCTTGGGCGAGTTGGCACCCTGATCCCCCTCAGGGAGCTGTAGGCAATACCCAGGCTCATCCCAGCAGCAGCTCCTGCCCTGTGCCCCCACTGGAATGTGCTCATACTTCCCTAGTGAGCTGCCTCACCACTTGGAAATTGCTTTGCTAGTGAATAACTGGAGATGAGACTTGCCCAACGACCTTGGCCATCTCCACCTACTTGCAGCTGCATGGCTATACATCAGCTCATGGCATCATATAGCTATACCACAGTGCTCCTTCTTTCCAGCTTCTAAACTGTATTAAAAGGCAGCTAAAAATACCTTAAATATTTTCCTAATGTTCCCTTTCCATGTAAACAACTGCTGTGGGAGGAAGTGGCTTGTACATTTTTGTCTGGTAGGGGTGGTTTACACTGAGAAAATGTTTAAGAGTGGCTATAAAAGACCATACTATCTGATGAACAAATCAACTGCCAAATTTGTGTTAAAAAATAAAAAATTAATAGGCCTTGTATAGCTGCTCAAGTTCAGAAAGCTTCTTGAACTGCATAAGTAACTTTCAGGCCATTCTAAAACTAGAAAACTGATGAATGGTTGTTTTCATAAATGTTCCCTCACAGGCCTACAGAAACAGGATGTGTTGACAAGCGGGAACTTCTGCTTGAGCTAAAACTTTGGCAAGAGTTTTCTTCTGGAAGTCAGGGCAGCAACACTACTCCAACCCTGTCAGAAGATGCAAAACATTCACTGGTCCAGTCTACCCCTCCTGACATATCTGTAATGTCACAAAAGCATCATAGGCGCTGTGTCAGGGAATCACCAAGGGAGGTAAATGTCGCACAGCCACCATTCCCAGCTACAGCATCTGCCCAGCATCTTTGCCTGAAAAAAGCAGTACTGCACATCTTGTGGTTAAGCTGCATTCCCAACGCGTGTTGCACTACTTGTGATTTTCTGCAAAAACTTTTCAAGCACAGTAACACATAGTTCTTGTTGACAGTCTGAAGCAAGAGAGACTGTCTGCCAGGCTGGCATATATGCCCTCAAGTGCTGACTGATGTTGTAATGCCTGAGTCAGTATTGAGCCACTACCCTAGCATAATGCTAGGAGGGCTGGATATATCTTGATTTGGAACAGGCACAAGATTATGAGTACTTCATTCTGTCACCCTCCTCCCAACAATGGTAATTAGAAGTCCTGTGGTATTTCTTCACAAGAAAAGAGCTGTTAGCTTAAGCTGTCCTCACCAAAATTCCACTTCAGGTCATTTCCTTTGCCTTCCCACACTCATTGCTTCTTTAATTTAAATTTTACATTCATTGTCCTAAGCTATGTAGTGTTACTTTTATCTGACCTAATTAAATGGTGACTCCATTGCAATGGATAATTAAGAAGCCTGTTTTCAGAACTAGGACCAAAGCAGTTTCATCTTCCGTGCATGTTCAGACCAGTTCACAGAGTAAGCAATGTAGTAATTGGGCCTGATTTCATTCAGCAATCATTTAATTTGTCAGTTTGTTGCAAAATTCTCAAAGGTTACCATGATATTGCAATATTGTAGTTTCAGGAGAGGTATGTGCACAGGTAAGAGCTCAAGCAATAATTATCTCTTGAGGGCCTCAGCCCTCACTGCTCATACATGACAGTGGGGACTGATGGGATCTCTGTGCTTTCAAAATCAATCCCAATGTATCTCAAGCTGGTCCTTCCAAAGCAGAAATAATTTCTGATATTTATTTTCTTGAAAATACACAAGTTTTTCCAGTAAGCTATTATTGTAAAGCAGAATGAGTGAGGCAGTCCTCTGCATAGAGAAGGTGCAACAACAGTAACAAAGGCAACTTGTCGAGGCAGCTCATTAAGCTAACATTCATATCACCTTTGGAGTACTACTTCTCTCACCCTTGTGCCCTGTGTTTCAGTCAGTCCCATTTAAGACTGAAAGACTATAAAATAATCACAGCAAATGCTTAAAATAATGCAGAACTCTGTTTTACAGCCAGTAACATTTCCTGTAACCATTCTGTATCAGCCAGAACTTTTGCTAATGCTAATTCATAATATAGGCAAAACAGAAGATCCTTCATTGAAATCAATGGCCACATGTTTCTTGATTTTAATGAGATGACGTGTCTATTCAAAATAATATCAGAGAGAGAGAAAGATTTTTTTTTCATGTAGGACCTTGACTTTACAAGGTTCTTGACACTACTCATCTATTCTGCTATATTTAGCTCCTCAGGTGGAGTCATTATTCTGGAAAAATGTCAGGCCTATTTCAGCATAGCACGTTTGCAGAGGAAGCTTTTCCAGAACAGCTCTGCCAGGGAACTTCTCCACATTTGGTGGTATAATTTCAAAGTGACTGAAAATCTCAGACATTTAGTGGTTTTGGGAGCCCATCAGAAACAAGCAGCTCCCTTGTTCCTGGTCCCACTAGACACTTGTTGGCAGCTAGGCTAGCTGTACGCAGGCACTGTGGTAGAATCAGCAGTATGCTGAACTATTTTAAGCATCTCAGTAGGGATTCCTAGACTAAACTTTTGAACCACAGTGGCAATTTAGGTGGGAAAAGCTTGTCCTAGTGATGCCTGTGTTGTAACTGTTCTACACAGAGGACGCAAGACTCCACAAAATACAAAGCTATTCCCAATGGAAAATATCTCCTTCCACACCAGTCTAAAGTATATAATCCATTTTTGTCCTAAAAATTGGTCTCCATTATTGCCATAAAATTCTTACTTTACTTATTCTAACACCTATCAAAAGTAAAAGAAATCAGAAAGATCTATTATCCTGTTCTGCAAAGAAAGAACTTAAGAGACACAGTAAGGCTCTAGACAGACAGCTTCCCGATTTGGATGTTGTTTAACATCCTGGATGTTATCTCAGGTGCTCAAACACACTAAACTACTAAGTTACTACTGGATGATGGGTTGTTCACACCTCCTACGGCATTAAAGCTCAGTCACACTATCAGAAAACACTTCTTAAAGCTCTATAATTTTAATTTTGCCTATTCCAGGCTAAGAAGTGCTCACAGAAACTAATCAGGGTAGTAATAGTGGCACAGAGAAAAAGTGAACAGGTGAATGATACAAGCTGTTAAAGCACACAGTTGTTTGCTAAATTAATCTCTGTCCATAGCATAATGGTAGACTTTCAATAAATTTAGCTGGTTAAATCTTGCCTCATTTCCTCTGTGAATGATGAAGTCTCTATCCCATCTCCTGTTGGTTACTAGTCCTTACACAATTTGAAGGCACACAGGGTGTCTATGTTTTTCCCAGAAAATCTGCTAAGTATCTGAAAGTCTGCTTTATACTTGCTTAGGACTTTCAAGCTTTCACAGCAGCAAATACCCAGTCCCATTATGGGATTGAGGACTAAAGGACACCTCCTTACCCTGCCCATCAAGGTTTGAATTGGAATGGCATATTGGAGCACTCCGCTCGGATTAAGCCTTCCCACACAACACCAAGGGAAGTTCAAAAGAAAACCCTGTCTGACCTTTCCCCAAACACCCCATAACTCAGTGGTTAGGGGAATCCACCAGGGCCTTAGTAGGTTCAGATTTAATTCTATACTCTGTTTGTGAAGACTGGAACACACATCTCCCATTGTGAATTCTCTAGCCATGGGACCATATTGTACACACAAGGAGGGCTGTTGCAAACCTCTTTTGAAGCAGTTCCAGTGCACTCAGCCTAATGAAGCACTCATTGGCCACAGAGAATACAAGGGAGAGAATAAGCATGACTCCATTGCCTTGTGATTAGAACATTCCCCAAGGGAGGAGACACAAGTTTTGTCCCTGCTCTAATGGCTATTAAATGCTATATCATTAGATTATACCATATTATATCAATATACTTTATATTACATCTACACGCATGTATGTAAAGAAAATGTAAAAAAGTCATTAATGTGGGATCTGGGACTCAGATTTCTTCCGCTAAACTCGTCTTCAGGGGGTGCTATAGTTGCTGGACTATGAAGTCATACTTATTCTCTCACTCTCACTTTCTCTGGCCACTTAACATTTAATTATTCCAGCCAAAGTGAAACATTATTGATAGGATTTCAGGCCCTGCAGTCTCCTGTAACCTGGTGGTTAGAGCTCCACGGATTGAGTGCCTCTGGGTCAATGAGAGATGGTGTTCTCACTACCACGGCAGTACCTGCCCGACAGCCTTGCAATGTGAGCTGAAATTTGTGGTTCCCATACTCAGACACCTAAGCCTCCTCCCATGGTATATGGGCAGTACTGAACAGGCCATCTAGGAACTTAACGCAAAACTGTAGATGCCATTACATTGAATTAACATTGGATGCTATGTTGCCTGAGGTCTTTTCTGCATCCAACTCAAAGCTACCTGCTAAAGGCCACTCTATTAAGCCAAGCAAATTCCTAAATTCTGGCCCATAGTTTCTTCTTTTTCTTTGATTTCTCAAGTTAGGCAGATCTGTGTCTAGCTAATAAGCAGATGGGTGAGTTCAGAGGAAAATTGAAGTGATAATGCTGCTAGGAGTTTCAAAATTATTTCATAGTGGTTGCAATGTTTTAGGGAGGGGTATCCGCAATCATGCAGCTTATGAATCATGACAGACATTACAAGGTTGTCAGTCTGAAAACTATCCAGTCGTTGACCTTGTTTTATGGACATACACAGGTGAGCCAGGAACAACTGAATGCAGGTGGACTAGTTATTATGCATTTGTGATAGTTACGAAGAGCAGAACAAATGAGTGTGGCTTTAAAATAAATGACTTGTATGACGAAGGCCATGCAAGATGAACATAAAAGTCAAGAGAATAAAACCAGACTTCAAGTCAAGTATGCAGAACTAAAGGCAAGGTCTATTTATCAGCCAGTAGTGCACTGCAGTAGAATATGAAGGCACCCCATCAGTGCTAGCTTCAGCTTAAAAATTATCCTGCCATGTTGCAGGACTAGAGGTGGTAAAACATGACCATTGATATATTTCTGGTGTTACCCAAAGCAGAGTAAGGGGTACACATGACTATTCTCTAAAATCTGCAGGTTTTGTTTCTTTGTACCTACTTTGTTTTAGTTGAGAGAGACTATATCAAAAGATTCACACCTTTTGGAGGTTTTGGGACGTCTAGCATGTAAGTGATTGGGATGGGATATAGGGCATCATAGCAAGCACCTAGGCCAGATGCTGTAGTAGACAGATTGTAGATGTCCATTACCAGAAAGAAAGAACGGAGGTTGCTCCTAGTATCTAGTATCTGGTATCCAGACCAGACAGACAAAATTAGAAGCAGGGATGAACACTGGTCACTCTCTGAAAGCATAAAACTTTAGGAGGTCTGGCCACAAGGTCACTTCAGACAGTGTAACTTCCCTTAAAAACTGTAATACTGAGGTCTTGAACAAACTGCAGCTAAGGCAACGGCTACTTGTATTTCCCTTAAAAACTGTAATACTGAGGTCTTGAACAAACTGCAGCTAAGGCAACGGCTACTTGTATTTCCCTTAGCTTAGATACCACACACTTTTCTATTTCATTTCTAAACTATGTGAGAGCTATGAATCAGCCCTGCTATGAATACAATCTAACAAAGAGGTGTCTGTTTTCTTATGGGGGAAAACATGTCTTTCTACATCCTTCATGGTTAATGTTAACAACACTGCCGAAAGCCAATAAGGATCTATAGGTAGATAGACAGCTAGAAAGGGAGACATCTTTTGTAATTAAACATGACTACTTAAAACTTCAATTTTTGCAACAACTCTTACAAAAAATTCTCAATCCATTGTTTAATACGGGCTTCTGATATTGCTTATTTTTCAAAATGTAAAAAAAGATTTCAAAATCTCAAACTATCTCTGTGCTTAGAGGATAATACTGTTTTCTCACTTCAGAGAATGTTGATCTCTAGAACATTTTTCATTACACGTAGGCTGAGTTAGACTTGATGATGCTGCTTCTAACACCTGTAAATCAAAGCAAAGATGTGCAGGGCTGTGCTGCCCTGACACCTCATCTCTTCTCTGCCTGCCACATTTTCACCTGCTCGCTGTGTGAACACTGGTGACTGGTCGACAACACAGCTGGTTGCAAACTCAGTGCTAATCTGAGCTGGTCAGAGATTCTGTGTCCTTTGAGCACTGGTTTGTCTCCTGGTTCTGGGTCACTTCTCTGGTTCTGACCCTGCACTGAGGCCATGCTGCAAGGATTTCAGTTCTGGACGAAGCCTGAATTGTCATTGAATCTACATCCCTTTATACAACTTACTTGTAGAAGTATGTGAAACATACATTTTAGTAAAAGTATTATAAACCAAATTTAATAAAACCTCTCCTCTCTTTCAGAAATTACTTTAAAATATCATCATATACTAAAAACTTACTTTCACCTAATACAACTATTCATACACTAAAAATACTGGAATATAGCACTCAAATAAAATAGGTCTTTTTAACTGGATAAAATCAACTGTCTGATCTAACCTGAAGTCATCATGGTGAGAAGCCTTTCTTTCTTGTGAATAAGCCCTGGAGGAATTGTGAGAACTTCACAAATACCTTCCCTCCTTCTCTCTCAGGCACACATATATAAACACACATATGCCCCACTTCACTTTTGTTTAAATGCAAATTTTATGGTGATTTAGGCTACAGAACTCATAACCCTAACCACTATGAAATGGGAGTTTGACATTCTGCCCCCTGTCCAGCCAATGCATTATTTTTTATTACAGCATAAACTTACCACACCCTTAGCCAAAATAATTCTATGCATACCTTGTTTAAAAATCTGCTGTGTTTATCTCATAAGGATATGTCACAGGCTGATAAACTCTGCTTTCAAAAGTCTTCCTACAGTCTTCTTTCACCTTGCAGATATAGCACAACATTTCACAATCCCCTCTCTTACACTGTGGCCATGCATTCAGAGATCTGCTTGTAGGGGCAAACAGCTTATTTTACTCCCTCTATACACGAACTCTTTAATTTCTTCATGCAGAAAGGAAAAAATCTTGTCCTGAGTACAGTGGGACTCTTTAATGCAGAAACATCTGTCTACCAGAATTTAAATCAAGAACAAAGCTCATTTATTGCAAGTTTTACCAACACTAGCAGCAAGCATATACTATGCTTCCTGTCAGTATGACCTTTATCTTCAAGTGAGAGAACAGCAAAACAAGGAAAGAACAAATACAAGTTCCTAGAAGAGAGCACAGCATGTCCTGCTTCTGCAACATATTACAAGAATAGCCAGAATAAAAAGCCTTAAAGAAAGACATAATAAAGGCAGATCCGAGGGTAAGAGCTGACAAAGATAAAGAGAACAGAAAATTAAGCCTACCACACCCTCTAAAACATTGATTTATCTCTTTCAACAGCAGTTTTGTGACTTCCAGGAAGCTTTATTCCATTGTTTTGTGGTAAACATCAACCTCATCACAGCTCAATATCACTAGAAGATCTGTTGTTCTGGTGATTGTTGCCATTGTGTAGGAAAACAAATAGGGAACTGAGGAAACCAGGACCTGGATCTATGCGGTCTCTGAAACAGAAGACAAGTGTTGAAGGGAAGTAAAGAAAAAGGTAGAGACACAAAAAAGCCACAAAAGTGTAACAAAAATCCCAAACACACAGGCAAGAAAAGGGGAAGCAGTTAAGAGAAAAAGACATACACATATAAAGCTAATCTCCAAATCTGAATTTTCCTTTTTTACCATGTTTTTGGTAGTGGAAGGTTTTTTACCGGTAGTTTTCTTTCAAACAGAAGGTGCTCCATGTTCAGTCTGACAGAGTATTGTTTTAATAATGTGCTTTAACACAGGGAGATGCACTTGAGTAACAAAAGGCTATGTCATTAGCTCAATTAGGAGACAAAAGACAAGAAGCTAAAACAATATAAAAGTGCCTACCAAGACATGTCCTGCTGTGGTTAATGCTTCTTTATTTGCAAATATACACAAACCTCTGTGTACAATGATGCTCATGAGTACCTAATGTACAGAAGCTCTACTTGCCAAGGCCACCTAATCTGACATCTGGTTCCTCATTTTCAATATTAGAGTGCAAGATCCAATACTCCCTCATGGAAGCTCTCTTCATCTGAGAGAAGTCACACTGAAGTTGTCACCCTCTCTTCTCTCATACCTGTGTAAACTCACTGAGATTTATCCTGTTTATGACAGAATCTGACTTTGCATACCCTCAAAGCAATTAACACAAACCTTCTATAGCTGGAGGGTCTGAGGGAGGAAATGTGTGCACAAGACAAGGCTCCTAAGTAACCTTATTTCCAGAAGTACCACCAACTCAAAATTGCTCTTCGCCACAAACTCTTTGGCAGTTCTGGAAAAAAACCTACATTTTTAAGTATCAAATTATACATTCAGGACACTAAGTTCAGGATGCTCTTCTTCTGGATCTTGAGCCAGTGAATACTAAATTCTACCTGTGATTATCGCACTGCAGCCCCTTGGTCTTGGGAGGCACATAATTCAACTGCATGTGCTGAGCACAGAATTGTAGAATAGTTAGGGTTAGAAAGGGCCTTAAGATCATCTAGTTCCAACCTCCCTGCCATGGGCAGGGACAACTCACACTAAACCATGCCACCCAAGGCTCTGTCCAACCTGGCCTTGAACACCGCCTGGGATGGAGCATTCACAACTTCCCTGGCAACCCATTCCAGTGCCTCACCACCCTTCCAGTAAAAAACTTCTTCCTTATATCTAACCTGAACTTCCCCTGTTTAAGTTTGAACCCATTATCCCTTGTTCTGTTACTACAGTCCCTAATGAAGAGTCCCTTCCCAGCATCCCTATAGCCCCCCTTGAGATACTAGAAGGCTGCTGTGAGGTCTCCACACAGCCTTCTCTTCTCCAGGCTGAACAGCCTCAACTTTCTCAGCCTGTCTTCAT
>JANEXQ010063436.1:0-24585 GCA_026283885.1 Poicephalus gulielmi
GAAAGTTAGAAACACAACGCCGCACCAGCCACTAAGAAGGAGAAAAAATGACTGCTACTGCTGAACCCATGACACTATGTCTCTCCAATCTTAAGGTTTCTAGGGTCAAGCAGCAGTTTTATCATTTCTTACAGAAGGAAGTGCGTGCATGGATGTCCATGCATCTGAGTTTGTTGTTGTTATTTTTTAATATAAATTCATAAGAAAGTTCTTTTTTTGAACTATGGGTTCTTTCAAAGCTAAAGATCTGATGCTCACATATCTCAAGGAGGACAGTAAGGTTCCTCTTAGTTAACTACATTTGATCAATGTTTATCATAACAAAGGAAAAAAGAAAAGAAAAAATTGTATAGAGTTATTTTTAGAGCAAACAGTTTAAAAACAAGAATAGGAGTCTGATCAGCTACCTAAAGTGTGAGAAAAACCTGAAAACCTCATCCATATTTGAAAAACTTCACATTTGAGCTACAGGAGTTCAAATTGTTCACTTTTAGAAGGCCTTTATAAAGTCTGAGCAAATGTAAGGTCAATTTATTAAAGTGAATTGGAATTTATTAAATATTCTTAATCATAATTAAGCCTTAAATGACACATAAGATTAATTCAACTCGCAAGAAAACACGATAAATTGCTGTGTACCACAGCTTGAATATTTAAATATTGGTAGCTTGAAATCTTATGGAACATAAAAGAATAATTTTCTGGGACAATAAGTATAATATAGCCTTAATAACAGGTATAGAGAAATAAAACATGCAAAATAACAACTAAGCAAATTAACATATCCTGTATGGAAAATAAACTCAATATTCAAATCCCAGGAAAAAGGAAAAAAAAAAAAGCCATAGAAAAAAGTAAATTTGACGCTTTTAAAAAATATTAAACTTAAATGGGAATATGATGGGAATTTCAATCTGAGCATTGGCTCCTGCTGTATAGCATGCTCAGCTCTGAAGCAGAAATCAATTTCTCTTTATTTTAGACTTGTTATTTAAGAAGTGAATAAAGTTATTCAGAAATGTCTTAACAATCAGAACTCTGTGGAAAAGAATCTGTTAGGAGACTGACCCTTTAATGCTTTAAAAAGAGAAAATATCTGTCTTATAGCTGTGATTCAGTTTCCAAAAAAAAAATAAATAAAAAATCTGTCAAAATGTAAATTTCTATTAAACAAAGTTACCGAAAACGTCATAAACAAAGTAATTATTGTTTTTTCTTTCTCTGAATTCAGACTGACACTTTTCAGAAATTGCTTGTCTTCATTTGAAATCTATTCATGGAGTCTCATGTCCAGTTCTGCCAGAAGATGAAGTATAACAGAAGTCATAAAATGTGTGGTATTCCCAGCTCCTCTGAAAGCTGCCTGTGTGACCCAAGCAAAGTGCAACTTTTTCCATGCCTCTCTTTACCAGCGAGAACTGTAGAACTGAAAGAAAAACAAAAGCTGTTTCCAGCTTCACATGAACTCTGGCAATAATCCCACACACAAATGGACATCTATGGGCAGCTGGATCGTGCTTCGGATGGCACCTGCGGAGTAGACATCTGCTGATGGCAGGACTCATCAGCAACTCAGACACGTACCTCAGATGGAGTCATTTGTGTTGTAAACACCTAAAATTTGGTGACATTAGTCACAAAGTTCCTATCACATATTGCTCACATGCAGGGTGACTTCAAAGGCTTTCTTGCTTGCTTTCTTATAGAAAAAACATTTATTTAATTTCATTTATGCATTTAACTATGAAAAAGTGAAGATTTGAAGTACTTTAATTTTTAAGAAGAGTGAAAATTCCTCCTTGTGGGAAGAAGAGTTCATTTTTGCAGGAAAGACCTTCAGCAAATTTGACCAAATTTGCTCCATAGGTTAAACATAACATACTGTGTTTTGGTTTCTGCTCATGCAGAGTCTGATATATATTTTGATAAAACAGTAGAAAAGTAATGCAATGATCTACACCCTATGAAATAATCAATCTTTTGTACACATACAAAATTTTTAAAAAACTTTCCATTCAGAAACCTCTATTGACGTGTCACATCAAAGCTGTCTATAATTCATATAGCTAAACTTGCATCAGGTGACACTAGGACACTATAAAAATAGTGAACTGACCTCTTCAAAAAGTAATTGTAACTTCCACAACATGACTAAAAACTGGTTACTTCAAAAAGAGTAAGCAAGCAGAATTAACAACTAATCAATTTTTAAGACGAATATTTTTCAGTGCACGCATTTCCTGTCTGTAAAACACAGTCAGCTTTTAAAATATGCCATGGAAATCTGCCAAGTAATATTACGGAGATTCAGAAGGTGCTATCAGGAATACACAAGCTACTAAGCTGTAAGAATAGCCTGGGATCCATATTTACTGCATCCTCAGTTATCAAATTCTCATGTCTTGATATGGCAAGAAATAAAACCATGAAACTTGAAAAATGCCCTGAATATAGACAAATCTGAAAAGACAGATATATGAAAGATAATAAATTAGATACCACAGAGATTAATGAGGTAGATTGGAGTAATCCATTATCTTCACCAAACTTGCTTAAGATTTTTTACACTGTGTGTCCTAACACTGAAATCCTAACTTTTACAATCCTATATTATCTGTACAGTAATGCCTGAGGGAAGAGGTAAAAGAATTGAAGTAATCAAATTTGGACTGTCAGTGTTATTTAACTGATATGTTTCCCATATGCCTCAGCATCTTTTGTTTTCTTCCATTTAACCTCACATCAGACTTTTGTATTTTCCTTCTTAATACAATGGCAGGGTAGGACTAAAAGAAGGCCAGCTTGCAAACAAGTTATAGATATTACTAACGGGACTGGCTTTTGTGCAGTTTTCCCAGAACTGATCAACTTTGGCAGTGGAATTAACAAACAGAAAAAAATCCTCTTAGGACAAAGAATTTCAGACATCAGTTCCTATCCAGAGGAGATAATAAAATTGCCAAAGTATTGAGCCTGGCTTTGAGATTAACAGCTGATGAAAAGGAAAGAAGGATAATCCGTAGTGTTAAAGATAGGAGGGCTAATATGCAGCATAAGGTACTGCACGAAAAATCTGTGTTGATGCATTTGGACTGTTATTTAAAGCTACACTGAATGGTCAAAACAATGCTATGTGTACACAGGCAAAAACAGAAATAGGGGGAAGAATGGCAACATCCTTCAACCATGCCCCACTTTGAAATGGAAGGGGCTACTTTCCCTCTTGAAGTGCCAATACAACATGCCAAAAACCTGGAATATAACTATGTGATTCTTATAATTCAAATACTTGAGTCAGATAACTTTAGGTCATATGAGATGTGATACAATAAGCAGCAGATTTATTCATATTTGGTGGTTCTCTTGTTCCACCTTGGTTTCATAGTAATAGCTTGGAACCTTGCCCAGATGCTTTGATTGCTCATAGGTTTCTTATGAGTGGACAAAATTCCATGGGCATGACAGTGTATGTCAGATACCCATTTAAGTTTTGTTTTGGAGGAGCAAGGGGTTTTATTCTCCACTTCTGTTTTTTCCATCTGGCATTCAATATTTTAATATCCACAGAAGGTAACCGCTGGTTTGCAAATAATATGTCAAAATTAATCTATTTTCCCTAATTCAACATTTAATGCAATCATGATCAGAAATACACAGCTAATACATTAAGTAGTAAAGAACTCAACTGCTTTGGCACTCTTGATTAAATCAAAGTTTATGTTTCAAACTTTGGTAAATGCAACATTCCCTTATGCCAAGCCTAGCTTAACGTGATTTAACAAAACTAAATTACAGAAGTAGTTTACAGTGCCCCTCAAAATATTATCATTAACAAAGTATAAAGCTCTGAAATTTGCCAAATATCCTAGTGGTGCTTGGATAATGTGACCTACTTTCTGTTGATCAGAGATCGTTATGATGCAAAATGTGCCCTTAAGCATAAGTAAATTCTAAATATCTAACATTTAGCAAGAAATATCCTTGCAGCAATGATTTCACATGCAAAATAGTTCTACTTTAAAAGAATCATAATCCTACAAACATATGGCAATTCAAAGCCAAGCACAAAACAGGAGTAAAAATTGCACAATCAAAACAAGGCATAAAAGTCTTTTACTTGACCCTGAAAAAAGACAGTACATGATTGTATGAGAGGAGCTGAGCTAATGTTGAAATTTTCCACTCACCAATATCTGGTGCATAAGAACAATAGCAAAAGTTAATTCTAGAGTACTGATTTGAGCTACTACAGAGGATTACCTTCATGACTTTTTGGTAATATATTCATATGTTTGGGATGTCTTCTCAAAATTTAATCTGAAATTGGAGTAATAGTGTATTACCGATGGACCAAAATCTAGTACTCCAGTGTTTTACATCTCTCTTAACACCATTTGTCTTTTAAGAAGTGAAAAGCTATCAGTCCAAAAAGGTAGTTTTCTACAGAGATAACAGATGCAGCATGAGGTGATAAAAATACTGTCAATAATATTTTAATACAAGTTAAACATCCTGATGCACCATGGTAATGAAAGCTTATGAAGCTTGCAAATACACACGCACACATAAAGCAATAAATAACACAATGCTGAAATAAATACATGGAGATTAAATGGATGCCAAATTTCCTCTTTCCACAATTTAAATCGTCATCAATGAAATGAAATCTGGAAGAAGCATGGCACTGCTATGGACTAATGTCAATATTTTTTAAAACAAATGTTTAACATTAAACACAACTAGACCAATTCATTATGACAATATAACCTGTGCTCATGAAGGTAAGCGGCACAGAAATGAGGTACTGAACTTTGTCCTCTATCAAAGTATGTTGGATTAGAATTTACCATTTAAAACACGGAGAAAACTTGCTAAGAAGTGTGTGGAAAAAATGTGAGTTAGAAACATTATATATTATTTCTTATCTTAGGGAGTTTTCTTAAATAGTTTAATAATAAGCTATATAGTTTCTTAAATAGTTTAATAATAAGCTATATAGTTATTATCTGATAACATGCAAGTCAGGCTTAAGAACACATTCACTTTGTGAATTCCAGTTAAAATGAAATTCAGATGGAAAAAAACTAACCACCCAGCTCAAATTTCCAAAGCTTAGTACTAATACCTTCATATGTATGCAGATTTGCAGCACAATTTTAATTTCCTCTGAAGTATGGGCACATTGTCTTGTAATCTTCATTTATGTTTCTGCATACCATTGCTTTCATATGGCCTGCCTCTTCAGTGCATGGGTTTATACATATTCTGAAAAATTTTCCTCCTCCTCTTAATTCTAGGAAATAGCTCCCAGACCAGAATACAAAAACTACAAGCCTAAATACTGAAGAGGTAAAAAAAAGGGGGGGAATAAAAGTCAGTGTTTCTGAGAGCCACTTAAACTAAAAAATGGAAATAGCAACTATATCCGAGAAGTAGCCAGGTTTCTCATGTAGGAAGATGTGCAGTAGAACAACAAACCCACACAGTAGAAAAAGAATCAGAGATAGGCACAGGTAATATGCAGAGATAGGCATAGGTAATATGTTCATAAAGCTGAGGGAAGAATGTAGGAAGTAACTGGCTGCTGCCAGGAAAACTGAAAGTATCTTAACAGAAAGAGGAGTGGAAAGCAGGTTTTCTTTTATATAAACCTCTGTAAATATGCCTCTACTGGCTATATCACCTGAGTGCCTCAACTTGTGCAAATGGCCTTCATTGAGTTAATCAATAGAGAGTATTGCCTCCCTGAGCTAGTCAAGGCCACCATTCGGAAGTGTACACATGCTTCAACCTAACATGGAGTACAAAAGCTTTAAAAAAAAAAAATTCAACACAAAACAACAGAATGAACTTCAAAGAGAGCAGCAGGCTTGATTAAATCACAGAACAGGTGATTATCTTAACTAATAAGGAAAATTACACTGTTAAACTTATTCAAGCTTCTGGCCAGATCTTCAATGTAATTTGTTGCTGGCACAGGAGGTCACTAAGCAGATTCCAGCAGGGCCACATCACTGATGACAAAAGCAGAGAGATCAGCCATGAATTAAGCACTCTAGGCATCAGGTTTATTTCTCTCAACAAAGTGCACTGCAAAAGACCATTGACGCTCTGCTCTTCCCTTGAAGTCGCCAATGTATTTACACTTCAGCGTATCTTTCATCATGTGCTATGCAAAACTATTGCTGAGACAACTGCAACACCAATTCTGGAGAAAAATTCTTCTCCAAATGGATATCATCCACATGTCAAAGACCTGAAAAAAAAGTGTAAATACCTTTCATACAAAACAGATCCTTCATTACCTCAGTATAGAAAAAAAGCACATTACATGATTGAGCAGCCTTGATTCAAGCATGATTTCCAAACTTCAAGATTAATTTTTTTTTCTGGCATTTAAAAAAAGTTCATAAACTGGTATTACAGCACTACAATAATTAAAGAATAAAAAATTGATTCATGTTTTATCATGTCTTATATCCACAAAATAAGATTTTTGCTTGCAGTCATTCTGGGGCTGGGTGATATCTAAACCAGGGCTGTGGTTTAGTAACTCAAGTAATGAGAAAATTTGCTTTTGTTTGCTTACTTAGAAAGCTCCCAATTTATGTAATGATATGGATGAAAAAAAAGATAATTCCTCATTCAACTCAACATGGAGTGATTCTTTCTTATAAAAGAGAGAGACTAGCCTTTAAAACTTCTGAGGGCTTTTTACAAAATAGTTGTTGTTTTTTTTTTTAGTGCTAGATGATTTCATCTCAACAATCTGCATTTTACACTGATTCTATTTACTCCCTTTTTGTTTAGAGATACATGAGTAGTGCTCAGAGAACTAATTTTTGTAGAAGAAAAAACGAACATGCAGTTTGTGCCAGGAGGAAGTACTATACAAAGAAGCAAAATATTACAATCCATTTTATTATTTAGTCCTCAGGTACAAAGCTCTATTTAATGTTAAATTTATAACATTTTTCATAGTACTTGGTATGCAAAATGCAAATGCCAATGCCAGTGGCATAAAAATGGCAAACATAAAGTTGTGCCTAAGTGTTTGTTAAAAGAGCACACTTTGCATGGTTATATATTTTTGTTTGTTTGCTACTAAAATTTTAAATCAGCATAAAAAGATGTTTCTATGCCTATTTATAATGAGAACGGTTTTAGTTTTGCAGTATTTAAATAATTTTAATATTTCTTGAGCCACTAGAACTGGGGCCTTTATAAAGAAAAGGCAAGAATATTAAAAAATGAGGCTAGAAAACAAATATTTATACAAGTTTTTCCACAGAAACCTTGACATAATTCTGTTACTTTATTAGATTATAGGAAGTTATTTCACTCAGAGCATAAAGAGATCCAAAATAAAGCTAATAGTATAGAAACAGGTATTTTACTACACATAAAAAAAATTAATTCAAAACCCGCATGCCTTATAAATTGAAATTACAGGACTGTGTAAGAAATAAATAATAATTTCATTCTCTTTGACATAGTATGTAAGTAGCATGAAAAAATATCCCAAATGCCCTCCCCTCAATACATCAAATATAGGCTTCACTAGAGAGACAAAAATATATCCAGTCCCAACTTTAAAGCAAGCCTGCAAGTAAAGCCTGCAGACTAACATCCCATCCATTTCAAGGCAGCGAATCTAAACCCACATTTATGCTCTTCTACACAGTGTACTTGCTGGACTGGGAACATGAAAACAACTTTAGTTCATAAAGCCCTCAAGAAATCTTTTAATTTGTCAATAGTGTTCTAAAAAATAAGACAACATAACCACTTATGATTTGTAAAAGCATTTCTCACGCAAATGCGCATACATCCGCCATAATGTGTTTGAACAACATGAATAATTGGTATTTTCACCACATTCTGCTTCTTTTTTCTCTTAGCTTAGTCACTGCAGTAGTTGTTTAATTTGGCAGCCAAAAGAACATTTACTGATATATGTATTTATATATTCTATATCCATTTTCTTGTTAGCTCCACATTCAGAAGGTACTAGGTCTTGCTGCATTTAAATAAAAATGCTAAAAATATCATGAGCAGATAAAAGCTTAAAATGAAATATTTCAGATGTTTAGGTAAATATAGTTAGTTTGCAAACTTCAGCCTTAAAAAAATACATTATCTAAAAAGATTTGATAAAACCAATTTTGAAAGGCTTTCTAGCACATCTCAGGTATCCAGCAATATTCATGTGAAGACTGGTGTGTTAATTCACAGCATACTTTTTCAAATAACCAATCTATCATATAATCATGAGCACCTCCAACAGGTACGTGCTGAACCTGGATGTTTGAGCATTATCTCTGAAATTTATTTCATAGGTACTAATTTTGGAGAAGTCCATCCTTTTAAAACAAACAAACAAAATTATTGGTATCCTTAATAAATGTCATAAACTAGATTAAGTCGGAGTGGACCTCTAGAGGTCCTCTGTGCCAGCCTGCCTCTCAGAGCAATGTCTGGATAGGTTAGGTTATTCAGAGCCACCTCTGGTAAATCTTTCAGAATGTCCAAAACTGAAGTTTCACAAACTCTATAGGCAAGTTTGTCTAGTGTTTAACCATACAAATTGTGAAAATTTTGTTAATAACATCTTGTCAGAATTATAGAGAAAAATGTAGTAAATTGCAAACTCAAAGCTTTTTATTTCATAAGGCATCTATGAAAATTGCACTGTATCTTTTTCTAAATTTAAAAACTGTAATTCAAAATAAATTATAAATATGGTACAAAAGTAGTTTTTTCAGAATTTTTGAAATGTTTATGTTAATAATTCAGATCTGAAACCTCACATTCTTTCTTCATAGATTTCAGAAACAATGTAAGCACAAAATGAGCAATATCAAGCACTTACCCTCTGAGTAATACAAGGTCTTCACCCCTGCAGTTGTCACTGCAGTATCTTCTATTGTCACTGACTTCAAATTCATGAATGCTTTTTAATTTCATCTTTGCAACCTGATTATTTTAGATTTTAACCTTTTTTCCCCTCAAAAATGTTCCTGTAGTTAATCACATTAAAATAGATTAAACAGACACATGTAATTTACTGTATTAGAGAAAAGTAAATTAAGAGTTTTAGATTACTGTAACATATATTTGCGTCACAGCTTTGGTGAGAGGTCAATAATCTTTAAATCAGCCAACAAAATGGCTGTACTGCTGCTCAATTTTAAAACTCCAGCAATTCTACTAATGTGAAACCAGAGTCCAGCTTGTGGTTTCACTAAGTCAGTGGTTTCCAGAAATCAGCTCCCTTTTCTCGTTAAAACGTCCAGCAATCACTGATGCTTTTTAAATTTTCCACTTTGTGTTTTGGTTGAAATGATGATTATATAAATAAGTCTTTTTATCTTAAATGTTGCTGCTATTATCCTTAGGAGGACCTGCCTTGGGGAACTATAAAATCCACTTCCTAGACACTTTCAGGTGAATCTGCAGCTATAGGGAACTTTTACCATAACCAACAGTCTGCCTGAAGCTAAACCTGCTCATCAATCTAATGCAATAATGCAAAGGAACGTCAAGAGACCCTGGACAGCATACCGTGTGGATTAAAAAAAAAAAAAAAAAAAAAAGAAAAATAGAAATATACTTTTTAACTTTCACATTCTGCCCCTGTATAAGTTTTTTGAGTTGTTTGCATATTCTCATCTCCTGAGAAATTATAGGCACACTTAACCAGAGCACCTGAATTTGCAGATGTTTAATGTTTTGTCAAGACCTGTTATAGATTTTCAATACTACTCAAAAACGTATCTTATTTACACTTAAGAGAAATACATATTCAAGATATGTTTCTAAGTTTCTTTAGCTCTTCACAGAATCAAATACAAAGAAAATTTACAGTTTTCCCGCAGCAAAAAGATGAGAGCTTAGAATTTTTTCAAACTTTTCAAATCTGCATCAGTATTTCAGGGTGTCTTACATTACCTGCTTAACACTGCATATAGTGCCATAACGTTACAAAAAATAGGACAATAAGAAAAAAATAAAACTCTTCTCAAAAATGTTAACTTCTGCTACAGGTGTTATGAGGACTAGTCCTAATGTCTGGGCTACAGTATGCACAGTTCCTTAAATACCTACAAATGAACTAACTGGGGACTCAATGAAACCATAGAAGTGGTGACTAATAGAATTCTTATTTATCCCAAGAAGTTTTGACAAGTCTTTCACTATCTGGACCCTAAATGCTTCTGAAAATATCTGCCAATTACACATGTCCTCAAACACTTCAAAAATTCATTCTCCTTTGCTAACTTCAGGACTATAAAAAAAAAAAAAAACAAACACAAAAACCCCCAAAACCACTAAAAACCAAATTGTGAGGTTTGAGGTTCTTAAAAATATCTAGATGTTAATTAAAATTCTTAAATCTTTATATATATCCACAAACCCATAAGTAAAAAGAATTCTATGTGTTTTTTACATGTGACGGAAAAGATGTGGGTTTCATCTAGAAGTAGAATAGTATCCCTTTTCCTCTGGCTCAGTTAATAACTTCAGACCTTAATTTCCACCAACATAAACCAATATCCCCTAGATACTTATGGATCACTTTTCCTATAAAGGTGAGTGAAACAAAACAATAAGATAACATCATTACATATTCTAGATCAAAAATTAGATGTTAGAAAGAATTTGGAAATTCAAAGCATTTTGCACAGAGGCCCTGAAATTTTCAAATCAGTGACACTGAGTTATAATACTTTCACTGAGTAATTCTGTTTGTATAATAAATTTGTCCAACCACCAGCTATTGCGATAATGTGAAAATTAAACAAAAAGGGTCACGATAATGAATTTTAGGTAATAAATCCCCAAAATGCGCCTGGTGTCCTATCTGTCTACATTGGCTTACACAGAAATAGTTACAACCACATTTTTTAGCTATGACTACTATTGATTGTTGACAAATAAATCTTGAACAGAAGAATATTGGTTTAAATACTTAAAGAAAATAATGATTGCATTGCAATTTGAATATTTTAAATGTAGAAATACTTCTTTGGAATTGGAACTTTTTAACTCTTGAAGGGTCATCCCTTTCACAAAGGGAATTATTTTTCTATTTATTTATAGTACAAGCCTATAAAAGTGTGCTACATTTGTAAATTTTCATGGAAAGGCAGTGTAGAGTTAAGGTACACACAGGCTCTTGCACTCAGTTTCCATAAATATTTGGTTGCTGTTCACATGACACATAAAAGGTCATGTTCCATGCATAAGTTGCCTGTACCATACAATACCTTAAAGGTTATTTTCCATTCAACTTTGGTGTGGTAGATGTTTTAAAATTGTAACCATTGGAAGCATTTACTGAATACGATATTTTAAAATTCTTTTGGCACCAAATCATTTGTCCACTGACTAAGCAAAGATGTTGAATGTATTTTATATCCATTAACACTGTGTGAATGTCTACTTAACACCATTTTCCATAAAAAACAACTTTGGAAAGGATTGTTATTCAAGAGGCTACTTTAATTAAGAACATTTCTTTGCAGTTCAGTGCTGTGTTCAAAACTTTTTAATTTCTTACTTGCACATTGTATTTTTATGGAACAGACTTCTATTAGTTTTCCATACTAAAAATTTAAATAGCAATATTTTCCCCAGTGGCCTTCTTAATTAGAACTATCTGGCTAGAGTATCATTTTAAAATGAGAGTTTACTTTCAAAAGTATTGCCACAATATAAGGATTAAATTATTGTCATTATCTTATAGATTTTTACATTTTCCACTAAGAGAACAAAACAAATTTTGTTTGGTACTGTACATGGATCTGTCATATTGGGAAAGCTACACATGACCTTTTTTATTTTTTACATAGATTTCTACTTTCTTATTTAGATCCTTTATCTTGGTCATTATCTGTCTTCTATTATGATCCTTTTCTTTACACCACCTTTCTATATGTATAATAGTTTTTATCACATGATTTTAAGGCCTTTACAAGATAAAAATAAGATCTCTGGATTTGGATTAACTATTGTTTAATGCATACAATTCCATCATGTAGCTTTGGCTGAAAAAGAACATTGGTAAGGTTTCGCTGTTAAAACAGACCTAAAGAAAGAATGTATCTACCACTTCCACAAATACAAGTTATAGTTGTTGCGTATGCATATCCTTCTCACATGGTTTGTTCTTCAGTATAATAATTCTGATAAACAGAATTACCAGTCGGTCATCTAGAATTCATTATTGCCTGTCATCCTGTCCTGGTTTCATTTGGCATAGAGTTAATTTTCTTCCCAGTGGCTGGTACAGAGCTGTGTATGTTTTAGTTGTTGCTCAGAGCGCTTAGCCTGATCAAGGACTTTTCAATCTTTCACGCTCTGCCAGTGAGGAGCGGCACAAGGAGCTGAGAGGGAGCAGAGACAGGATGCCAGACCCAAACTAACTAAAGGGGTATTTCATACCACAGCATGTCATGGCCAGTATATAAACTAGGGGAGTTACTGCTCTGGTCAGGCTGGGTATTGGTTGGTGGGTGGTGAGCAATTATACTTGTGTTTGTTGTTTGGTTTCTTGTTGGTTTTCTTCCTTTCCTTTTTCACTTTTTTATCTCTCTCCCTGTTATTTCCCTTAGTAGTAGTATTATATTGTATTTTATTTTAGTTATTAAACTGTTCTTATCTCAACCCATAGGTTTTACATTGTTTACATTTACAATGCTATTATTACACATGCCCTATCATAATCACTTTTTTTAGCAGCCCCTTGTACCTGTGCCATCATCTACTTGTTTACTTATTTACTCATTTATTTATTTGCAAAGCTTTGTTTCTGCTGCTAGCTCCACAGCTCTTTCCACCACACTTCCTGTGTTTCTGAAGTACATTGAAGAAGAATTTACGTTTGTATTTACACGCCTGGGGAGGGAGGAAGGGTGGAGGAACGAGTGAGCAGATGCATGGTACGTAGTTGCTGGTTGGGTCAAAACCACAACACAGCCCAAGATTTCTCTCAGTTCTCTTGATGGGACCCTTATGTAACTGTCTCCAAAATAACTGAGATAATAAAACAGCAAGTCTGACAAGAGGTATTAAAGTCTATTTCATTTATCAACTGGGCATTTCTAATACCCTCATACACAAATTTCATTATCAAGTTTGAGGCGCAAGTAGGCCATGAGAAACAATTTCATTTCTTGTATTTCAGGAAAGTATATCTAATTTGTATGGTGGCTAGTACTGACACTATGAACCTCTTCCAAGCGTATGGCAGACTCCGTAGAGGATATGCTACTGTACATTATCAAATTGATAACTTTTGCTGGCATTTTTAAGATACCATTGATGCTTTAGACTGGCAGCAACAAAATGACAGAGGCAATATATATTAAGTGTTTCCAGTAAAACCAATCTTAATGAGCCATCAAAGAATGTGTGATTCACATTACATTCTTAGCTCATGGGCACTAAAGGCATGTAGGTTTACTTAAAAAGAAAAATGTTATTTGCCATTATTACATGTCTTATCTTAATCACCTCATTTTACTGGCCCATTGTGCCTATGCCATTATCTACTTGTTTACTTATTCACTCATTTATTTATTTGCGAAGCTGTGTTTCTGCTGCTAGCTCCACTGCTCTTTCCACTGCACTTCCTGTGTTCCTGAAGAAGGGTTTTCACCTCTGCCAGAGGGGGTTTCTGGGTGGGAAGGGTTCCTGCTGATGGCTGTACTAGCAGTGTGCACAGTCTTATGCAGCTGACAAGTAGACACAGAACCTGCATCTTTTCATGCCCCAGATGCAGGTGGATTAGTTGCCCATCCACAATGAATATTCTCCTGCTAGAAGCAACTCTTCTGAGCTCATTTTAGCAGATTTCATGTGGGAGACTTAGGACATCTGCCACCACTCCTTTCTTTTGTGGCTTGGAATAAATACATTTCAGAAAGTAACTAGGATTTTTTTGCATGGGGTCAAGAACAGAGTTTCTTTTGAACTCGTAGAACACTCCAGTGTAAAGACAGGCAGATTCAAACATGGCAGCTTCTGCTTTCCATGTTCACATGTTTAACTGAGTTTTTCTTTTTAATCAGTTTGCCAGACTACATTTGATTGTTAGAAAAGTTTTGTGGCATTTTTCTGATAATATGATTATATCGTATTTATAGGGGTTGGATGTTCCCCTTCTTTATGTAAGTTTTTATTGCCGTAGTCATCACAGGTCTTAAAATCAAGGCTTTCAGACCTTTTGTATTCTATAAAGAAAAATTCAGGCCAACTGAATGTTTACTGTCATTTGCAGAATGCGATAATGATAGGAAAATTGAAGAAAATATCCCTTTGACCTAGAAAATATGGAGATTTACCCACCTATACAAACCAAGATTTCTGACTCCCAATAAAACTGTTGAATGTTGAAACGCACCTTCCACAGGATTTCTAACAAACAATGGAATCACTAGAAATGCATGATTTCAGCTGCTCTCAGCATTCCCAATAAAATCTCTCTTTTAAGGAAAAGGGATGTTTCCCCAAGGGAGTAAAGCATTTCCTGTATGTTAACAAGTATGGTGTTAGGATGGGAAACTCTAAAAGTCCTTCTAAGAAAACAATTCTAGTATAGCAAGAATTTCCTCATATTGGTTCCCACCACCCTCTCTAAATGTAGATTCCAAATGCAATCAGAGGCAACATACGTCATACAAAGTGGAAAATCCGCCGTAAATATTTTACTAACCATGTAAAGAGTTGGTAATGTAAAGGCATATTAATATAACCTGTGTTGTCTCCTCATTGTCCTGTTACAATTTCAGAAAAGAGTTCAGATGGTTTAACTTAAAAAAAATGGAAATAATGATTAAGGTTTAAGATAGTGTTAAGTTTTAATGTTTCTGTGCACACAATGGTTTTGGTAATGGCAATTGCATTCAGCCAAAATTCTTACTTCAACAAAAGATCCAGAAGCAGGTCTGTTTTGTAAATGAGCTTAGTCAAGCAGTTGCTTGCAGTGGTGGGTGCTTCTTGTCACCCAAGAAGGTAATTACACTGTATTTCGGAAATACTGAAAAAAATCCCTATTTCACATGCAGCTTTGCTTCTCTGCATGGCCCCCTTTGTTGGTGGTTGAGGTTTGCTCATTGAGCTTTGGATTTAGATTGAGTTCTTACTTCCTTTCCATCCCTCAGACACTGTGATAGATTTTGTCTTTACTTTAAGGAATGTATTTTCCCATCATTTCCCACATGTCAGTCAAAAAAAAAAAAAAGCTCTTGAGCTCTGAAGAAATTCCAGAAAAATGTTCCAGAATACTAACAATAGCACAGAAAGATGCTTAAATTTATAGTTAATAGTACAGATTAAGAAAAAGAGTTCCATTTCCACTTGTTCTGCTGCTCTGACCGCATGGAGCTATAACTTTGATTTAACAGGGGCAGGTAAATTGCAAATGATAACACAGCTGTTCATAACATGAAACAATTTCATTGCGCATAGCATTCTCTGACAGCAGTGTTGAATTTGACAGCATAAGCCATCAAAACCAAAATGAAGAAAAAGTAGATATGATGTGCATATGCCTTGTTAAGGATTCCGTAACTTTCTTTCAATGTGCACTGCTGAAAGCTAATAAAAAGCAGTGCATCAAAAAATCATCATCCAGAGACAGATATTGAGTATTGTCACAGTAAAGCCACCAAAAGAAAATCGGAAGTGGACTACATGTTGCACAAACTTTACTCCTAACATTTTTTGCTGTGTTGTTGTTTCATTTTATACATACCAGCAGCAAGACCTACTAACGCTGAAGCACCAGATCAAAAGATAATATGCAGGTTTGGGTTTAATGCCCAGAAAGTAGCACAGATTTTATACTATGTTACAAAATTAATAGTGCCATGTACATTCTCAGCAGAAAATTTTTTGAACGTACAAGCAAAGATTTATTTGCATGATCCATTGTGTGAGACCCTTAACAAATGCAGTCCCTACAACACATGAGCCTGGTCTAGCAGTTACCAATTAGATACAAGGAAATGCAAATAGGGTTCAGAACACAAGAGAACTGAGCTCAACTGGCATATTAAATGGATCATCTAATTTTTATTTCCTTTTCTCCTCCAAACCCAGAAGTTAAATTCCCTGATAAAAAGAAAATTCCAATTTTTACATTATAATTCTTTGACAGAGAGGACGTTGTCTGACACACCCTACAATTATTTTGAGTATTTGTAACATTTATCATTCCTTTTGGCACAAGTATGCATATGACACGTTTAAAACTATGAAAAGAAAAGCACGTTGTCTTAAGAAGCCTGTGTCCTCTTGCTGTTCCTTACTTTGATGATATTGTGATTTTCTTTATAATTAATATGCTGATCATCAACAACATTGTCAAAACTCATCTGATCCTATAAATACACTCATGACAAAGAAAATGTTGGAATGAATTTGTGTTTGGGGAATTAAAATAATTTTAATAAGAAAATCTGAGCATATTTTTTAAAAAGGGGAACATTTTTTGTCGCTTCAAAGATGCAGGATATTTTCCTCTCCAAACTGAAGCCATAAATTTATTTTAACTAAAAACATATGAAGAGCTAGTAAATTATCATCTGGCTAATAGATGCTTTATAAAGGAAGTGATGACTTGTTTCAAAAAATTCATCAGTCTAATATTTCTATATATATGAAAGAACAACATTTAAAAAAGAAACGCACAAAGTGTATTCAATATTTTTATACCAATAGTTATGCTAAGAAAGATTTCCGTCATCTTCTTTATTTTACCTCATGAAAATGCATTTCCCTACATGCAGTTCTCTTCTTTTCAATTGAAAGAATTCTTGGCTTACATTGTCATGCTTAGTCACCAGATTTACAATGGAAAACTCAGAATTTTCAAGAAGAGAAGGCCATTTCAGAAATTTAAGCAACTGCTTCATTTCAGACCACTGGGAAAAAAACAAGACCAATATTTTTCTATTTTTATCTGGCACTTCAGCCTTATAATTTTCTTTTTTTCTTAACTTGGAGATTTCACTAAAAGAACTTAATCTAAATACTGTTAGCTTTATAAGAACAAGACCAGAGGAGGGCCACGAGGATGATCAGGGGGCTGGAGCACCTCCCATATGAAGACAGGCTGAGAAAGTTGGGGCTGCTCAGCCATGGGAAGAGAGGAAGGCATGGAGACCTCCCAGCAGCCTTCCAGTATCTGAAGGGGACTTATAAGGATGCTAGAGAGGGACTATTCATTAGGGGCTGTAGTGACAGAACAAGGGGTAATGGATTCAAACTTAAAAAGGAGAAATTCTGATTGGATATAAGGAAGGAGTTCTTTACTGTGAGGGTGGTGAGGCACTGGAATGGGTTGCCCAAGGAGCTTGTGAATGCTCCATCCCTCACGGGGTTCAAGGCTGGGTTAGACAGAGCCGTGAGTGACATGGTTTAGTGTGAGGCGTCCCTGCCCATGGCAGGGGGGTTGGAACTTGATGATCTTAAAGTCTTTTCCAACCCTAACTATTCTATGACTTTATGATTCTAAGAGTGTCCTGGGTTCAGCAGTAGCAGTCATTTTTCTCCTTCTTAGTAGCTGGCTCAGTGCTGTGGTTTTGACTTTCAGCCTGGGAGCAGCACTGATAACACCGATGTTTTTAGCTGCTGCTCAGTAATGTTTACCCTGACCAAGGACTTTCTGAGTCTCATGCTCTGCCAGGGAGGAGGGGAAGCTGGGAGGAAGCAGAGACAGAACACCTGACCCAAACTAACCAGAGGGGTATTCCATACCACAGCACATTATGCCCACTATGTAAACTGGAGGCAGTCTCCCAGAAGGGCTAGATCGCTGCTCAGTTGGGCTGGGTATTGGTGAGTGGTGAGCGGTAGTGTTCTCTTCCCTTGTTATTTCCCTTATCATTATAATTATTATTGATGGTAGCGGTTTGTGCTATACCTTAGTTACTGGATTGCTCTTATGTCATCCCGTGGGAGTTGCATTCTTTCGATTCTCCTCCCCATCTCTCTGAGAGCAGAGGGAGGAAGGGGGCAGGGGTGGGTGAGTGAATGACTGCATGGTTTCTGGGTTACAGACTGAGCTTAAACCATGACAATGAGGATTCTGCAGAATCCAGTATAAGTGGACATGCATATATTAGTTGGGGTAGAAAGCAAGAAAAACAATTGTCCTTGGCCTCCTTATGTAGGTAGAGAGGAAGGCACTGCATTAAATATGTAGAAAAAAGCAGAATTTTGTACAAGAAATCATATTTCTGCAGAAGTCTTGGGTTTGTTTTTTAGTTTGCATTCCTGGTTTTCTCTGGCTAATTAAAATTTTTGTATCTCCAAGAAGCCTCCATGAAAAAAAAGTAACTTAAAAATTGTACAGTTTTAATGGGTTTAAATAATTCAGTTATTTCTTCTGCTTATCTTGCAATTTTGTAGTAGTAGCTTTGTGAATTTAAGTGTGGCTCCTGACACTAGTGGCTTCTTGTGGAAACAAAAATTACTGGAATGCAGGTGCTCGATTCTCCCTAAATTTCCAGTCAACTCACCCCCAGATACCAATTAGAATGGTATTTCAATGTGTACTCTTTCTGTGGTAATTTCGTAAAGTACCAAAATGGGAGGAGAGGAGGGGTGGAGGAAGACAAAGGGAGGTGAAATATATTGGTGTTTGGTTAAACCAAATATTCGGTACTCCAGAGAAAGCCAACTGAAGTAAATTGAAGTGTTTTCTAAAGAATTTAGTGAGAATATACCAAACCTGTTATACACATTTGATATGGTTCAAGCCAAGGCTATTCCCAGCTCACGTTTTAAAAAACATTTACTAGTAAAATTCTGCCATCCAGAATGAAAATTAAAGTCATATCAAAGTAATGTTATTGATTCACCGCCAGTTGCCTACAGCTAAAAAATTCCAAAAATCCTGCAGATTCATACTACTGCTAGCAATTCCAGACTTTCAGTGTGCACAAGTACAATGGAAAAACAGAACAGAAAAGTCAATAGTTTGACTAATGTGTTTATCATTCATGAGCAGGGATGGTAGGCATTATCAGTGTAAACTATTTAATCCTTTATTAGAAAGAAACTGAGAAACAAACACCATTTTCTTAGTCAAACTAATATGCAAGTTTTCAGTGAAAAGTTAGTGTTTACTGAGACCAAGCTGAAGATCAGAAACAAGTCAATTTATCCCAAGTATTACTGTAACATTAAAAGTTAAGAAGTGAGGATTCACAGCATGATGAAAAATGCATATTCATAGTAGACATTGTAATAAAATTACCTCAGTGGATGGAGACAACTTTCTTCATAGCAGTCAGATCCAGTACATTTGCACATTTGTGGGGTTTTTTGGTCTCCACCACCTTGGCTGCAATGACACATAAGTGAAGTTATTACAACAGCTGTAAATTTTTTTGAAAATCTTTACTCGTAACAGCTTTAAATATAAATAGATTCAGACAATTTCCTTCCCAAAAGGAAATAAATCAATACATTTAAAGATACAGTCACATAATAGATAGAAGGTGCATCATTGGTTGTAAATTCATATCCAACTTGATGAAATAAATGATAATATCAGAGGAACACTATGTATTCTAAGAAAACAAATGTGCCTAAGTCCATTTCTGTTCTATTCCTTCCTCATAACTCTCACTGGGAAAACAGCAACAAATATAAACTGCTCTGACTACTCCATGAGAAAATAGTGGCAGTTAATGCTGTTTAAAATCCATAATTTACTACTATAATATCTAAAAATAACTTGCATTTAGACAATATTATTTACCTTTACTTAAAGACAATGAGAAAAAATGACCAAGAATGACCAGTGGTGCAATTTATTGCATTGTTTAAAGTATGTAATTGCCTATTGAAATCTACGTCATGACTTAAGCACAGACAGTTTAGAGGTGCTAATGAATCCTTCAGACACATCTACATTGTACAGTTAAAATCATAGTCTGGCCTGTGAGAAGGCTGAAGAACCTACCTACTGGAGCTACACTGTGTAGCCACTTGGGATCTTAAACACTATTTAACCTTTTCATAATTGATTAAAACTTAACCTTCTTTTTCTTCATCTGCAGAGGGGGTGTGTTGATGGAATACAAATCAAACTGCAGCTTTCTTCAAACAATGTTTTGTCTTTATGATAGAGTAATCTGCACTCAATAAATATATTACTGAATATTACTAATTACATTAGCCTGTGCCACTTTGCATGTTTTATGTGCAGATTTGTTTTGTCAGTTAGTTCAGCTGTGAAAGGGAGTGCATAGCCTCAGAGCTCTGTTGCACTTACTGAAAAATGAAATAGAAACCAGGTTTTCCTTCTCTTCAAAGAAAGGTCCCAGACATGAAAGTAAATGCCAATAAAGTCACAATAGGATGATTTCACTAGTAGATGATTGCATTTTCTGTGTTGCATTACTCAAAAGAAAAATCTATTAAACAAAGGAATTGTTTGAAATATTGCACTTTGATGAATTAATGTGGGAAAATTTTAAGATACATAAAATAATTTATTTTAGAAAATATATTATGCACATGTACTATAAACCTTTACTTGTTTGTTGGCTTTAAAAGAAACATATATATGTTCTCTGCTAGAGAATCCCTAAAAAGTGATCACACATCCATACCAAAGAATAGCAAGAAGTAAAAAAAAAAAGAATTCACATTTTGGAAAAGTCAGATAGGGAAACAACACAGGAAATTACTCTGCCGCCAGAAGTGAGTAGTAGCCATGTGGGGGAACCCACAATAGTGCCTGTCAGAGTCCAGAACACAGAAGCAAGCTAAGAAGATACAGAATAGATGGAAACATAGGAATTAAATCAGACTTGCAAGAATCATGCCACAGAGCTATGAACTGCACAGATAATGCTTTAACAGTGCCTGAAGATTTCAAAGCAAATATAAAACGCATCTAGGGTTCATATGCATGGGCGTCTGTAAACACATAAGTAAACAAATAAAGTAGAAACCAATCCTCATTAGCTTATAGCCACAATAATTGTTAGCATTACAAACCAAACCAAACCAAACAAACAAAAAGTGCTGAGCGCAATAAGTATTTTCATTATTGCAACATATGACACTAAAATAAAAAGATGAGAAAATCAAGTAAAGAAAGTACTAAAAGTCAGGAAGTTAGCTCAACACAGAAATCCAAAAAATAAAACCACGCTTGCCATAAAGCATTCTTTAAGTACTTTTAGTAACTTCAATTTTTACTTTTCTTAGATTTTGCTGCACATATGTGGAATAATACAATGCTGTCTTCTTGTATATGAGAGGACTATAGCTTGATTTTGATGGCAGCTATTTGTCATAGGTAAAAAAATGGCTTAGGTTATGAATGCTGTTATGTGGAAGATAATTGGATGTATGTGAGACTCAAAAATTGAACTTTTGAACTCTCATGCAGAAGCTGCTTCTTGATGCAACTGGTATTTACTAGTTGTAAATTTTGACAACACCTGGGCTAAACAGAGGTGGACCGGGCTATAGTCTGGATTCTCTTGAAACGGAAAAGGTTGCACCTAAGCTGAAAGGAGATAAAATCCTGGGAATACTTTAGGAATAGTGTAACCTTATTAAAATATGGAGATTTTAATTTTTATCTTTTCAGTTATACACTAGTTCTGTGCACAATAGTCAGGCCCTCCATACTTCTGCAGGCTTTCCCTTTTAATGAATCTTGTATGTGCATAAACAACGACTCCCATTCAGAATACTGTGGCTTATTTTTAATACTCTGTTTACCATCAGTGCACCACTGAAACTGGAGGAAAGTCATAATTTTAATTGTTTCAATGAAAGAAAATTACCATCTCATTTTTTATTTTATACAAACCACAACAAAATTTACTGATCATTTTCTGGTGACTAGCATTCCGATGACTTGTTTTTCCTTTCACTTTTGTTCTTTCTTTTATTTCAGTTTTGCTTCTGATTCCATAGGTACCACAGGTTCCACATCTGCAGATAAATACACTCATTTAAAATGACATTCAGAGATCTAGGCAAAGATAAATACAAAATATAATTTAGCCTCATTTTAGAGAGTCAAAAGTTGAGGGAGGGGGAATAAAAAAGGGGAATGTTTTGAGAACACATGAATAAGTTGTTCTAAAATGCATTTTCACCTTTCACATATTTTTTGCAAAGAAGAGAAGGGCACTCTCTAATTTTGTTTGTACTTACTGCAATGAAGAGAAAAACACTGGAAACAAAGGAACAATCTCCACTGACTAAATTGGTGGCTACAAACCAGATGACTATTATTTGGGATGGTAAATGTATAAAATAGAAACTCAGTGTTAACATTCTTGATTAATTTAGTAGTGGTTTTATAGCCTGGGAGACCAGGCTCATCAGTCAGTGCAGCAGCTATTGCTTGGGGAAAAGCAAATTTCTCCATGTTGATGCACCTTCAGCAGTTACAGAGGTCAGCACTGAAGTCTACATTTGTTACTATGCTATGATATTCTAGACGCTACAATTTTGTAGTCCCTCTGAGGCTTACAAGTATATACCAATTTATAATGACAATTGTTACAATTCTCTGTGAGTTACTGCTTGAAACAGGAGTATATCTCAATCTCCATTCAGACATTGTTTTCTTCGTTATTGCTTCCATTCAGTGACTCTGCCATCAAAAAGCTATATAAAGTAGACAATTTTCTCAGAAGCCTTTTTTCTGGTAAAGAAAACCCAAAAAACCAAACCAAACTAAACAAAAACCAACCAACCAACCAAACAAACAAAGGACCAACACCCCAAAAAACCCCAATAAAACCCACAACCAAAAAAAAAAAAAACAAACCAAACAACAAAATCAAAAAACCCGACAACTTGCTCATGCCAAATGAGTTCCAAACACTTCTTCACTTCTTGATGGCAGAGGGGGAGAGCTTTAGCTGTTTATAAATCCAAGTGTGTTTGTTGATTTCCATCTTGAATAACCCAGTCACTCATGGTCCTGTATTTATACGACATTAGATTAGAAAACGTTTCTGATAATCAGTTCATGCCATAAGGTAAACTTAAAATTGCAAACAGACTAAAACTACTTCTACCCTGTTCCAAAGAATATGATGCAACATATATTCACAAGGATATTACACTTTTTTTATTGCACATCACTCACTGGTATATCAAGTTATTAGCAAAAATTAAGTCACTTTCAAATTAATTTCATGCTGTCTTTCCTGTGCACTTCATATTCAAACACCAATAGTTATCCCCCACTTGTAACTGGTTAGATGCTCATTTTTGATAGATGAAAAACAAACCACATACTGGTTCACTGTGTAGGCCTATTTTTAAGAGAATGCTTCACAGACTCCATTATTGGGAAGTTACGATGAACTGGTCAATAATGAGAACAGTGGAGATGTAATTACACAGTGCTTTGGATAATTGATTACTGTGTAAATTTCTTTTCCCTTTTTTTTTTTCTTTCTTTGATTGATGAAGAAACCCTATCAGTTACACTTCAACATCTCTGCCTCCTTTGCACACAGAAAAAAGTCTAAATCATACCTATCTATTTATTTATCTTTATTTTGGCATTTGCAGAGAGCAGGACAAAAACTTGATGTCTATTTGCCAGCCATGGACCAACTGGGTCATTTTCCTCCTAACCCATTGAGACTAACACAGTATACTGGGTTTGGCTGGGATAGACTTACTTTATTTTGTAGTAGGTAGTATGATGATGTGTTTTGGATTTGTGATGAAAATAGTCTTGATAACACGGGGACATTTTCATTACTGTTGAGCTGTGCTTACGCAGAGTCTAGGCCTTTTCTGTTTCTTATTCGGCCCCACCAGCAAGCAGATCACAAGTACACAAGAAGCTGGAAGGAGACACAACCAAAACAGCTGATCCCAAAGTTGATGGGAATTGGTGAAGAAATTCTTTGCTTTGTGTTGCTTGCATGCATGGCTTTTGCTTTACCTATTAACCTGTCTGTCTCAACCAAGTTTTCTCAATTTTACCATTCCAGTTATCTTCCCCATCCTAGCAGGTGGAGAGTGAGCGAGCAGCTGTGAAGTGTGTAGGTGCCTACAGCAGTTAAACTGCAGCAGCCCTTTTTAGAGCCCCTCATGGGGTTCAAAGGGTTCAAGATAATGACAGAATTGATTGGACTATGCTTGATCAAATTCATAGGTGCTACTGGTGTTTAGCTATTGCTATTAGTGGGCATGCTTCTGTTCTTGCCATTGTGCTTGCTTGGTTTACTGTATAGTAAAGTAGTGCTCGTTAGTAGCTGCTTTTTGCTTTTGCTGCTTGCTGTACTGTGTGGTGCTTATCATTTGAATCTGCTGTGCCTGGGAACATTTTTATAAGAGCAATGGCCATGTGCCTGGGCTGGCAGATGGTCAAGACATTGCTGCTCTTTCTGTGCTGCTGTACTGAAAAGGTGGGAACTCACATGTGAACTCAAGTCAAAATGACAATGACCTGTGGATGAGTCCACATGGGAACATGTTGACGCGGGAGTCACGGACAACGCAGAGATGATCAATGTGATCAAGCGATTGCCACTTTATTGCAGTTACACAGGGTTATTTATACCCGAT
>JANEXQ010063437.1:0-28308 GCA_026283885.1 Poicephalus gulielmi
TTTCCGTATTTAGCTCAGGTGCTGGTGTTCTTCAGATGACGAGAACTAGACATTGTGCACAAGCATTACTTGGTTCTAGTGGGTCTCATTTGCAAATTAATATAATTCATTTAGCTTTTTTGATCTTAGTCTCAGTTAACGCATTTTTGAGAAAAGAGCTGCTGGTTTAGGGCTTTTGTTTATGGTGGTTAGCATCAGGCAGTCTTCTACTTTCACCTTATGATTGAGTACATCACCTCAATGGCTGAAAATGGCTCTTTTTAAAACAATGGATTAGCTGGTTGGATTTTAGCCTTCAGCTTTAACAGCTGCTGTAAGTTTTTTATTATGCCCTTATATATTATACCTTTCATGCTCCTCCTGTTAGACCTAGGAATTGGAAGAGTCAAGTTTGTGTGGTAATTGATAAGCAGATTGCTAAAAGTGCTTGAAAGCCTCTGAATTTAAAAACAGATACAAAAGGTGATTGAAAATTCATCCAGCCAAAACCCACATCTTAGGGACAGTGCTAGTTTTGCTTAAGCAAAGGAGGAGGCCTGCACCTTGTTTTTTTTCCATCATTAACAGTGTATTGTTCTTGCCTTCTGCTGCAAACAGTTCTGCTCTAATAAATGCCAGAGTTTGTGTTTACATTTAAAAGGAAAAAAAGTGTGGTGTTATTATTTATTTATTTATTTATTGCTAAAACTCTGTGGTCTGATTTTTGGCAGACTGCTTTCCTGGTGCTCAATCTGGGTTGAAACCAGAAACCTTGGACAGAGTAGCGCGATTATTGACTTCTGCTTCTGGTGCTCTACTGCTTCTTTAAAAGGTGTGCAGTCAAATGAAAACAATAATGTTAATTCAAAGCCAAAGCTGTTATTTTCAAGAGGAAGCTGAAACATAGAGAAACCTGTACTTTCTGCTTATTTATTAACAAAGTCACTGCTCTGGAAAGCTTTGTGAAACTTGTCTTGAATTTAATCTTTCTTCTGAACCTGTCATCCTAGAGTACGTAAATATATAAATCCAAGAAACTGAAAAAGAAGAGGAGGGCACAGAGCAAGTCAAAATAATTTGCACTTATTGTTGAAGTTATACTGTTTGAAATGCTCTGATCAGAGAAATAGGCACAGAAATGTCAAGTCATTTGTAAATCAGAGGTGTACAGGTACTGTTACTGCCTCTTATCTTTCCACTGCTAAGTTTCATGACTAGCAATGTGAAGCACAGATTTAACTAGAAGGGAGCTTTAGTCATCCTTTTGTAAGCAGTAATATAATTATAAATCCCCTACACGATATTATTTTGTATTTGAAACTTTATTAATACTTCTTATGCTAATTATTATGCTAGTTATGAGAATATTTCTTATACTAATTATTTCCTAAGTTAAATCCAACTCACTTCTGATCTTTCTAGCTGTGGAATGTTTTATGGGTGAAGTGAAACCTCCTTCTCCTGATACTGTGGAAATAATCACTGTGTAGGGTTGTTCTACACTCCTTTGTAATGTCACAATTTAGGGTATGCAAATGGCTTTTACTGTTATGCAAAAGTTTGTGTTCTGTACTCTTTGTTTTGAAATAACAGTCTTAGCACCCTAATCAGTGGCTATTACTGTTTTGTCCAAACAGTCCTTTGTGCATTATTACACTCAAATAGGGCTGAACTTCCCAAATCTGTAAAAATTGTGTTTATACAGAGCATCCCTGAACATGTCTCTGCTGATGTCTTACTTAGTTTTTCTTTCTCTGAAAAAAAATAATATGCTATTCTATAGCCTTTTCTATCTGGAGCTACTAAATAATGGTCTAATACAGACAAAGTTGTTCCAAATGATTACTTGATTTGTCAAAAAAAGACAAACAAAAAAATGTGTTATGTTACATAGAATCATATGCATTACACTGAAGCATTCATTTCTGCTCTTCTTATTTCTTAATTTTGTGGGCGAAGGCTGGAAGAAGTCATATCTCTGAGCATGGTGCAATATGCATCTGGAGCAATGTTCCTACCCACTGAAGTGGAAACAGCCAGATGCTTGAATGTCTGCTTGACTGAGGTGGGAGCACTGAGGCTGACTTCTTTTCCTTGGAGGGAAAACATTTGGGGAGGAATACAAAACCAGATGAATTAAATAGCAGATCTCCCATGCGGAGACTCTTGGTATTTAAAGATGGAATCCTGTTAACAGTGAAAAAGATCCTATTTTTTTTTGGTTTTGTAGTGGTGTTTTTATTTGTTTGGGTTGTTGGTTTTTTTGGGTTTGTTTTTTTTTTTTTTTTTATTAACAAAGAAGTTTCCAATTTAGTTGGCTCTTTGGCCAGGTGAAATTCAATTGCAGTGAGACATTTTGTTAATGCAGATGTTGTTACATGTGTTTTGTATATCCAAGTCCTTGAAATGTGGTTGTTATAGCAACAGGCTTAACTATTAAGCAGGTTTTAGTCTTATATCTGCTTCACAGCATATAATGTAATTAGGTTTTTGCAGCATCTTTAAATATCATGCTAGCTAGTATATGGATATGAATATCACTTACCTCTCTCAGTAAATTAGCTATAGGGTATTATTTTTCCCCAAAGGCATTATCTCCAAGATGTGTGCATTATTAGTCTGCCTAATTTCTTTCTGCCTGAGAAAGAATGTGGGAAAAAAAAGTATTTTATCTGCACACGCAGTGTTTAAATGTGCAAAAATCATTAGATTTCAAAGGGCTTGCAACACTGGTAATTCCAAAACCTGATTCCAGCTGCATCCTTTTAACATTTGATAGTCTTAGCCAAAGTATGTGTTTCCTAATTCCCTGCTCAGTACTAGCTATCATTGCAATCACATTGCTCCAGGCCTGCTCCTGCAGAATAAGTTCCCAGCACAGGATAGAGTTAGACCATCTGGTGAAATAAATACTTTCGACATGTCATTTTGAATCTGCTTTGGTTTTTAAATTTTGTTGCAATTAAACTCTGCTGTGTGAGCTTCCAGCTCAAAATCAACTTATTAATTGAATTTCCTGTGCTAGGATCTGCTGGCAGGACTGATCTCTCAAATCTGTTTTCCCTCACAACCACTAATCTATAGGAAGGGGAAAGCAGGGATATGAAGGGAGAAACCTTCAGTTTCTGTTTGCATCAGCAAATGCTCCCAAGACAGGAATAATGTAGCTGTGGTGAAAGTTTTACAAGAGGTACCTTGGTGCCTGTGGTGATGCCAAGCTCCCCTTGCTGCTCTGTGCAGGAGCTCAGGTGGGGCTGGGTGCATGGATGGTGTTGGGGTGCAGGTACCCTTGTGAAAGGGCAAATCCTGCCTCTCTGGTTACAGCTCCAGGGAGGACAACCTAAAGAAGGCTTCCCCAGGCGCTACACCCTATGCTCCCGAGTCAGTCACACATGGGTGATGGGGTGCCAGGCCACAGGGATGGAGAGCTGTGCCATGTTGAATTCTAATGTTCAACCATCAGAAAATGGGCCGTATGTGGTGCCAAAGTAGTTTCTGCAGGCAGCAGCTCCTTAGGCACTGCAGCTCCTTGGGGCCACGGAGTTTTCTTTCCATCTGAGGTTAGCCTTTCAGAGCCCTGAGCTTTCTTCTGGATTGTGGTTCTTGGGGGTTTTGGTTATTTTCTTCTTCTTTTTCTTCTTCCTTTGAGATCTCTGGAAAAGGAAAATGCTGTTTAATGTGAAATAATTACTTGCAGGAGGAATTAAGCTTGTACTGCAGTTTGTTCAGCAGCTTAATGTGGTGTGGGGCCTGTTGGGGCAGTTTTGCTGTTATTTGTTCTTTGTAAGTGAAGCTTTTGACTCCCTTAGCTGCATGTTATTGCAGTGCCTTGACACCAACTCTTGTGACTGAGGGTTTGTCTATTGGAGCTTGGATCCAAACTCTGATGAATGCAATGAGAGAAGCTCTTCACAGTCCTGGGAGAGGGAGGGGGACAACACAGGATAAGGGGACAGAGTTTGGGGGTATAATTTCTTTAATTAAGAAGCCTGAAGTCTAATAATTGCAGTTACTATTCGTATGATCAGATCAACAAGCTTAGAAAAAGCAGTTCTGCATTACAATCGTATAACTGCCAGACCAAATAGAACATCAAGAATTTTAGCCATGTGTGCATTTTAAGCATCTTATTTGCTTATGGCACTGTGGTAATTGAGCATATGCACATTATCTGAAATCAGATTTGCATATTTCTGCACAAAATAAATGTGGTTATTTTCCTGGAACATATGGCCAAATCTTCACCAGATATAGACAGTCTTGTTATTAGGTAGTATTATTAGGTAGATCGATCTGCAAGAAAAATGCTATCGATGCATTTTAATTAATTCTTTTTAATAAATGAACTTTCCTTTAGTAAGGTTCCTGTGTTAAAAGGTAGTAAGAGGGGATCTACTAATGTGATGCCTACAGGACTCTGTGTTTACTCTTGTGCCATGGTGCTTGCAATACATTTCAGTAATAAGGTTCCAAAATTAGCAATTTTGCAACACTGGGGTGGCTGTAACTCATTTATTGCCATGTGCACCACCCAGCTCTCTTTAGGATCAAGTTATTAAACCTGCAGTCCAGCTTTTAGTTGCTAAGAGGGCATTCTTCGGAGACAATGTGTTTGGCCTGAGGGAAAAATAAATCTCAGATGAAAGAAACTACATTGTTGGGGTTTTGGGTTTTGGTTTGGTTTGGTTTTTTTTGTTGAGTTTTTTTTTTCATTTTACTTGTTTAAAAATAGATGGGAAATCTCAGTCGTGCCTTTAAATACCCTCTGCAAATTGATACCATAAGTTTGCAAATAGTGTTTTGTCAGTTTAAAGAGCAGCCATTGCCAGAGCTCATATGATACATCTGTACAATGCAACCTTTTATTTTTAAAAAAAGTAGTTTTCAACTCAGCCTCCAAATTCTGAAACTTCTGGTTTCAGAAATATGTTTGATTTGTTTTGAAACTCTCTCTCGGCCCATCACCTCCCTGTAGCCCATTGTACAGAATGGTGTTGTAGCTGGATATTTCCTTTACTTATCAGTTGGCCTGTAGAAACCAGGCTGGTGCTTTCCCTGCCAGCCACCCAAAGCACGCCTGCTTGCTGGGGTCAGCAGCACAGCGGTTGTCCTGCGTCACTTCCACCCTTTGCTGGTGGAGAGGCCTTGAAATGATGTGTTGTTTCTCAGTGAGCTTTTAGGCTGTCCTAAAAGCCATGCAAAGTAGCACTTGCCATACTCATCTGGAGATGCAGGAGCTCACCAACTGGAGCACCTCCCTTAACTTGCTTCTTTAGGGCTGCTCTGAGGCAGCCAGGAAACATCTACCACCGGTTGTGATAGGACATTCAGCAGACGCATTTAGCACTTACGTGACTCATTTAGCTACGGAGGAGATTAAAACCAATTCTTGCATCAAAGAACGACAAACTGCCCTTTCGTGCCACCCAGTAATCTACAGCAAGTCCTGAGCTGGAAAAAAACAGCCCATAATTGTTAACGTGGCCACGAGAGGGAGCTCATAAATCCCACAAACGCAACAAAGGTGTATGGAAATGGACAAATGTATGTATTTTAAACTCAGTTATTAGAAAACAGCTGATTGTTTTTTAATTCAGGTCAACTTCTTTTGGATGTTCTTAAGTTTGGGTTTTTTTTTTTCCTGAGTGTTTTTAAAGGTGGTGTTACATTTGTCAGAGAAGTGGGGGCAACCATATTCAGGCATCAATTGTGATTATTCTGTTTCTTGTGTTTTGGTTAACATTTAAGTAAATTCTGCTCTTTAAAAAAAAAAACAAAAACAACTCTCCTGGAAAATACGGAAACCTCAAACGTGACCAGTAACTGAGCATTAACTTTGCTTGTAACCTTCCTTTCCCCAGAATTTAACTGTGTACGAGGGGGTGTATGCAATGCTACTTCCATTTTTTTTAAACTCATATGGAGCTCCAGGGAAAGGAAAAACTCAAAGGGACCTCAGTCTTTTTTTGTCTTCAGTAAAACATTGCAAAACATCTATCTGGAGAGCGCATGAGAAGAAGGCTGTTACCAAACAATACCAGATGCTAATTGATGGACAATAGAGAGATTTTTTTCCTCAGCTAGCAGGTCTTTCTGAGCTGCCTCTGGGGGCACAATAGATTGTCCTCAACTCACTGGAAACAGGACAAGCATACTGCTTCCAATGACTTGAAGTGCAGTGTGTGTCCCACATTTCATTGCTCAGAGCACCTCTAGGCTTAACACATTTTCCAAAAACCTAGTTGTACCATAAGAAATCAAGAAAAGCAGTCACAAAAACTTCCAAATAGCAGAGGGAGACTGTGCATCCGGTATACTGAAGGGAACAATTTCTGGTGATTAATCAACAGTTAAAAATGGGGGGGGGGAAGGGTATGGTTTTTGTGGGGATTTTTTCCTTCCTCTGTTTTATGGTGTAGGTTAGCTGAATGTTTTTTCAACACCATATGTATTTCTTGGGAGATCTTGGCAAGGAAAAAGGTTCTTGAAGCAAAAGAGTGCAGTAATGCTCAACTTTTTATTTTTCAACTTAAGTCTCTAAAAGGACTAATCAGCTTCACCCTGAGATTATTCTTATCTGCGTGTCTAATCTATTTCCTTTCCTGGCATGCCCTGTTTGCTTCTTGTTTACAGTGCAGCTGAAGAGCTGGCTGGCCTACATGTGATTCCCAGCACCATATTACTCACACATCCTGTAAAGAAGGAACCATCATGGTGCTATATGTCTGTTTATTGAACAATGAGGTGGATGCATTAAAAGCCTTTATTTCCTCTGGCTGCAGCCTCTGCACAAGTCAGTAGACTCATTAAATAACCATTTGAATGGTACGCACTGAGGGGTGTGTTTCTCTATCTCCTGTCAAGCTGAAAAGATTCTTAGTGTGCTTTAGTTTGTGGTTGAAGGTTCTGAAATGGTGTGGGGTTGGAAAAGGCAGGATTCACACCTGCTGGCAGCAAAGGAAGTGAGGATGAATATACTGAGGGCTGAGCAAAGCTTAGAAAAGCTATACTTAAAGAGTACTGAAGTTCAACCAGTCCTTGCATGCCCCAATGTGCAGACCACTTTCTGTGCCCTGTTCTGGCAATAGGCAGAAACTTGGCTTGGTCTTACAGCATGCTGCCTCTGAGACATTGTTTTGCTCGCTAGGCATGTCGTATCCCGGTGTCCAGGACCCAGACCAGTCCTTCCTTTCCCATACGTCACATTGCCTTAGTGAAAACATGAATACAGCTTGTTGCAGCAGATTCTCTTGGCCCCCAACCTGTTTGCTCCTCTTCCTGTGCCTATGTGGTGGCTTCTTATGACCAGTCACTTAGCTGCATCCTTGAATTTATTTCCTCCATTAAGCAGATTCCCATATAGTTTCCGCAATCAGATCTGAGGTCTGTACAGGAGGATATCCTGGATTTGTGTTCTGCTGTACTATCTGTAACTCTCATTTGCATGAACACTGAAGTGAGACTGTATGACATGGTGTAGAGGATCCAGGTTGTCATTTCTTTGTCATTCAGGATTGACTTGCTGATTAATGTCTGAGAAATTACATGAACTTTTTGCTAAGAAAAATGTGTCATACTGATAGAATTTTCAATCTTGTTCAAATGCCAGGCAATCTGCTTGTGGAAATTAGCATTTTCATCTTTTGACTCCTCGACCTTAATAACCACCATAAATATCGAACCAACCTTTTAAACCTGAGATTACTCATTTAAATCCAATTGGAAAAGATGGTGATGGTAAGGAGACAAATGCCAAGGAATGTGGGGGGCTGAGTTATTTGTAAGACATATTAGGCTTCTAAATCTGGTAATTTCCAGTTTGGAGCTGTTTGTGGAGATCAGCTGCCTTGCCCTAGATGTTACAGGTTGATATAAGCTTTCGTATTTCCTCGCAAAATACTCCGTTAGGATGGAACGTCTTGTGCTCCTCTGCTTCTGGTTGCTAAGTACCGATTCTTCACAGTTGTACCTAGAGGTAGAAATTTAATAACCCTGTGATGTTTACTTTCTTTCCTACAGAGCCACAAGGTTTCTAGCAGTAGGAAGGAATAGATCTCCTTAAGGTCAGACTGTGCTTTAATCAGTCAAGACTACATAGAGCCATATTACTGAACTGGAGTGATATGCATGCATTGAAATTAACTAACGTTGGCTAGTTAAGACATTTGCCTAATATTAATCTAACCCCTTGGGCAGCACACTTTTGTGGACAAATACTGTATTGGAAGAAAAGGGAAGGACAGAGAGAGAAAAAAAAAGAGTTATTTTAAATTCTAATTCGCTATCTATCCAGAGATATAATAGTTTATCTCTCTAAAGATAACTTGCCTTGAAGCCTAAGACCTGGGCAAATATCAAAGCTGTTATGTAGTAGCAATGCAAAGAAAACCCAAACCCTTATCTTTCTGAAAGAAAAAGCTTTAGCATTCCTATTGTGATGAATGCGTGGCATCCATGCTTTTGGATCTGTGGAAAGCCTAAAAGCCAGCTACAATTTATGTTTTATTTCCTCATATTAAGAGTTCTAATTCTGTTGATCACATCTATGGTGTTGTGGAATGTAACGCTCTTACGTTGATAGGGATTTGGCATATCAGAGCTGAAGTTATCTGCTTCTTTGATTTCTCAGTTGCTTAAGGAGCTACACAGAACATCTGTTTAGTAGACAAAATGAGATTGTGTCATATAAGGTTTCTATTTGTTTAGTTAAATCTTTGCTCACTTAATAAGGTAGGATGTTGACTTTGACACCTTTCCTGTCTAAAGAACACTAAAAAGTTTGCCTGTCACCTTCATGCCTCACCCCTGTGTCTCTAGTGAGCTTAGCCAAGAATCCCACTTACAAAACTGGATTAACCACATCTGAAGCTGGCCAAGGACATTCTAGTTAGATTCCACCTTTCCTTATATTACGTATATATATAGTATATTTTATTATATTATTTCATATTATTATATGATATTAATATATTATATGCTATTATAATTCATTATACTATTATAATATATAATAACATATAATATATAATATAATTATGTATTGTAATATATTATTCATATACTTAAATTATTATATTAATTTAATTATTTTTAAATAATTTCATTTAATAATATTCTATTAATATATTTATATATTTTCCTTATATTATTTATATATAGTATATATTATTATATCATATATTATATATATAATATTACATATTATATTTTCCTTATATCACGTATCAGAAATGTGCAGTCTATTTTTCCCCTACATATTTCCAGGAACAGTTATTTCTAGTCTTCCAAATTAAATCTGAGCAAGTCTGCACTTTCTGGTTTGTCTCAAAAACTCTGTGAAAAAATTAGCTCCCTAAAAGGCATGAGTGAGTTTGTTCTGTTCCTCAAAATGAAACAAGGGAACAAAGGACCATCTTGCAATGCAGGGATCTGCAGTAGAAACAGCACACATTACCAGAAGGAGGAAAATACAGTGCTCCAAACAGAACAAGTCAATTTTCCTTGATGAGCGTTGTATTTAAACATGACCATCTTCACACAGTCAAAATCATGACCATCTTCAAGCAGTCAGAAACCATGTGAGATATTTGAATTTCTTGTTTTTGTTTTCCTGTGTGTTTCTTTTTAACTCTCAGGCTGTCAACTGAACAGTTTGGGAATTTTCTAGAAAACTGACAATGAGTTCATGCTCCAATTTGTTATCGAGCACCTCAGACTCTGGGAAACTACGCTGGAACATCATGCTCCTTCATTTCGTGTGGATCACTGGCTTCCTCAGCTTACTTCACACTGCAGAATTATTGAAGATAATAATAAATGATCGTGTATTTTCAGAGAAAGGTTAACAATAATGTACATCTACTGGTAGCAATGAAACTCTTAATTTCCTGGCTTGGTTTGCTCCAGTGTAGGAGTGTAATTTTGCTATCTAAAGTAGGATACTGTAGTACCCATGTAGTGTGTCATCAACTCTCCATGAAGGGGCTATGCTCAATACCCAGTGGAATTTCTAAGAAACTCATCCTAGTGAACACTGTCAAAGCCTTTTGCAGGGCTATTCTGTGTCCCAGAGGAGGGGAAATCCATGGTGCTTTTCCTCTCACTGAGCAAGTTCTTAATATTTAGAAACAATTTATCTTGATAAATTTGATTCACCTGCTTTGAATATTTTGATTCCCTTGCTGTGAATTTAATACCACCACAATGAAACTAATCTATTAATGTATCTTTGTCATTTTATTGGGTATTTTTCAAGGTGATCTATGTTTCTTAACTTACAGATGCAAATGGCAAGCAGCGTGGATGCACACTTTGCTTATTAGATGGGTGTGTACCTCTGCAGCTAGGAGAATGAGCAGATGTATGGGTCCCAGGAAGCTCATGTTCATTTATGTCATGCCTTACTTTCAGCATAGGCCTTGACCAAGGGTTGACCTGCAGGTTAGAAACATGGTGTCCTGAGGAAAATGCACAAAGGGAGAAGTAAGCCATTCCAGCTGAGTGGCTCTTCTATATTCTCTGTGTTTACCTGTTGTGTAAAAGCAAGGCAAATCGACCATCTAATCCTCTCTTGAGAGAGATGCACAGAATAAAGATGGGTGTTAGGCTGTGAAGAAAAAGAACAGTGACTTGGATTGATCCAAAAGCATTTACACACTTGAACAGCAGAGATAAGAACAAAAGTGATAAAGAAACCTAAATCCCACATCAACAGAACAATATTAGAAGGGTGATTAAGATTACAGACCTAAAGGAACGTGTACATTGCATTACTGAACATGGAGTACCTAAGTTTTACACTGCCTAAAAAACCCCTGCAAGGCTGACTGACCTCTGCAGGCTCTGTGTAATATATTGATGAAGCAAAGAACCACAGAGTGATAGCCATCAGTGTTGGGATGCTATCAGCTGCGCTGGGATGTTGAAATGCTATGCAGGTAACGGTCTCTAGAGCCTTGCCTCACACTGAAGCAAGCGCTGCATGGCAGGGCTGTCTGGCAAGCTGCTCTTCACTAGTCTGGACAATAACCAGGTTGCAGCCCCATGGCATGCAACCAAGCAGCAACAGCTAAAGGACTTTGAATCAAAGTGAGTTTGAGTTTAAATTTTGACTCTTGGCTGCAAAATGTGCTTTTTGTGTCTAACAGCATTCAATACAGTCCACTTTTGGCTTTTTCTCCAAATTCTACCCCTTATCTGCAATAGATTTTGATTTAATGAACCGCACATCTTCCCATACTAATTACTACTCATCACCTTCTTATATCCTTCATGCAAATGTATACATGCTGTACTCTGGTTGGCTCTATTTATAACTGAATGATGGTGCTTTGTACTTAAATGCTAAGATATCACAGCCAAGTGCAATTAGCTAATTCATTAATTAACTGGATAATTTTTACCTCTGGTGATACACTTCAGCTTTGCTGTTCAGAGAGAGAGCAACAGGAAATTATTCCGATTTCTAAGGAGGAGGCTGGAGTACAACTGTTTGGAAAATCTACTTTCCAGCATTTACTATACCCTTGGATGACGCATTGAGGCCAGTTGGCAGTTTTTTCTCCAAAGAGATGATAAAACTAATAAAAATGTATAAGCTCCCACTCCATATTTCTGTTTCTTGTTACTATTCTTAGAATGAATGGTTTTTATGAATGCTACCATTATAATGTCAACTATTTGTGCCTTCTCTAAGAAAAATGCTGTAATCCATGCAAACTTGCTAATGTCTCTTTGGATCCCAAAGATGTATTAGTGTGTAGGTGTGACCCACAGCAAATGCACACTTGCAAGTCTATCAAAATTAAGGAGAGAAGATTAAAGAAAAGAGGATGCAAGAAGTATGAGATGCTTTTTCCGTCCTCTCCTGACTGGCCAGACTTGAGTATACGCTTGCTGTCAACACAGGGACCAAGAGGGCATTCCCTGAATGCCCACTTATGGGCTTTCATGGAAAGATTGGAGGTCTCTGGTGCTATAAAGCAGAAGTACACGCTAGGGCCACAGCTTGAATGGAGACACACTTTCTTCTGTTCTGGATTGAATTAATGCAAGCAGATTTCTTGTTCTTTGCACCACCTCTAAAATCTGGTGCAAAATAACATCCGAGTACCATCAGAAACATGGGACATGCTTCCAGTTCTTAGAATTGTCTTAAATAATGACATTTGTGCCTCTAACCTAAATGTCGTTATGTCCTGAGCTAGAGTCAACTTTCTTGGACCTGCCTACTACTCAGTCTGATTTAAACCTGACAGCTGAGAATAAAAGACTTTTCTGCAGACCTGTCAATTAAAATGGGTCACAAAATGATGCTAGATAGATACCTTAGTGTGAGTGTTTCAGGTGTTTCAGGTGTTTTGGTAAGCTTAGGACTGAAGCCATGATTTACAGGCCTGTTTGTGACACAAATGTCCTCTTCCGTTCCTTGTTTTTCTGTTTCTTAGGTAGCTCTCCTGTTCTTACTGCATTTGTAGATGGCATGCTTTATTTGTGTAGACGGAAATGCATATGAACAAATGCTACATATCAGTGTAATGAGGCCATTGAAAAGAAGTCACCACCTTTGCAAGCCTGGAAGATGAATCGAATTGAGAGGATGGACCCAGATGCATGTAAGCTCCATCTTTTAAAACACAGGGAAGTATGTGCAAGGTCTTAGGAGGAAAGAGACAGAAAGGTAAGCCTGTCACTTAGTAACTACTGAGAACTCAGAGAGGGAGTAGGGAATGGCAGGTTAATGACAGTATCTGCGTCTCTTGAGAGTCTTTGTGCTTTCTTCTATTGCAATGATACATAAGCTTGATTTCTTGAAAGTGTGAAGTATGAAAAATAACTTATTCTATTAGACATGTTCACATAATGGTCGCTTGTACTTAATGAGCTGCTCACTCTTCCCACCCAGACCTAGAGCAAAAAAGCAGGTCACTCTGATTTGGAGAGTCACGGAGGGAGCAGCAAGTGTGCAGCCACTTGCTGTGCTAAACTGGGAGTCAGTCTGTCTTGTTTGCTGTTCCAGCAGCCAGCCTACCCTCCCAAACATGGCACTCTTTTACATCCAGCCTTCTTTGCGGTTCCTGCGGCACTTGCCACTGCTACAATGGCGCATGGTGTCTTGTGTTCCAGGCACAGAACAAAGCATCTGCTACAAGAGAAACATTGAGAAAGAACAGCCTTTTGAAACTCTGTGCTGTTAAAACCTCTTCAGCTGCTGTCTAGAAAGGTGCAAAGGGTCCCTGCTCTTAAAAGCACTCGCAAAGGCAGTCTGGAGAGAAGAAATACTGTCTCATTGAAGTTCCTGTGTGAGTCATTCCCCCTCGGTCTGACTCAGCACTGAGCGCTGCTGCACTCCCCAGAACATCTCCCAGCTCATACCAGTCATTGCCCAAGACAACATGCTCAGTCTTCAGGGCATCCTGATGGCTCAACACAGGGCCTTTAGCCAAGCTGCTGTGCTAGGGAGCAGCGAGCACAGGGACTGTGAGCCTGACCCTGACATCGTTCTGCATCCCAGCACCTGGGAGTCTTGCTGACATCTCTCTGGAGCAAGTATGTAAGTACCCTGGTGTCTCATGGCCTGCTTTCCTAAGAAACCTTCTAATGCAGTATCAAAGCCTGAATCAAACCAATGCCTGGGTTTTCTAGAATTTGCTTGAAAAGCTCAACAGCAAAATGCCTAAATGAGACAAGAAGATCTTTCAGTGATGCATAAACACATTGCTGCTAGACTCAAGTGTAATCTAGATCATTTTCATTTGCTGAGAAAGGTTATCTGCATCATGCTGCAAACCACTATCTAGGGAGCCTCCACTGGCTGCCCAGGTTCTACATGGCAGGATCTGCTCTCATGCTCCAGCATTGCTGTTGCTATTGCTTTGCCCCAGTGTATATGAGATCAGAAACTGGCTCCCTGCCATGTGTATGGTTTTTGCGAGAACTGAATTGAATTATGCTTGTCACTGTTTGCTTGGGGTGTTTTTCCCTAGCAAGATTAACAGTAACACTGCTCACAAATCCTAATCTTAAGAAAGAAATTATGTTGATCTTTCCTTTAAAAGGGAAAACTAAAGGACTAAACTAAATCAGAGAACCAAACAGTCCAAACCAATCTGGACACTTCTGTCTCAGGCTGTTTTCAGTGCTTTCATCTTCAGTGGCATTTTCAGTAACGTCTGTTATTACTTGGCTAAGCAGAGGGCTGGGATGCAGGAGGTACAAGATGGACTCTTCAGGTCAGCCAAGGGGATGCCAGGTAGATGGGGATAAATGGCTGAATCTCTTGATGCTATTGCCCCTCTTTCAAAGAAAGAATTTGGCTCTTTAGGTGACATTGATGACGTCCTGGTGTGGCTCTGCTACAGTCCTCTGTCAGGAGTATCTGGGGCAATGACCTGTCTGATTTAAATTGGTAAGTGTATGAGTTAGAAGTAGGTGAAGTAATGGTAAATACTGTAGCAAGGAGAGAGACTTCATGCACAAAAAAGTTTTTTGTATCCCCTTTTCTTATGTGGCTGGGAATATATTTTGGAACAGGGCTTTTCTTTTCTGCTGTTACGTCTGGCACTTGCATACCAAATGCAGCTACGTATCATATGCGCACAACATTCAAAACATGTGTGCTATGAGACAAATAATTGGGTTGTCGGAACAAAAGCTACTCCTTTTAAGATGTCTCAGTGCTTTCTGAAAAAGTTAAAATGAAAACACATTCATAAATGTTGTGCCTCTAGCGCTCCTTGTGTAAGGATGTGTCTTCCTGTAAAAGAGTTATTTTTTATTCTCCCTATCCTTTTATGGAGGTTTAAATTATCTTGAGTTATTCAATAAAACCCACAAAATTGCTTTTCATGCAATTACTCAGAGAGAGTGTTCCATTATGTGACAGTCACACAACCGCAAAATATCCCTTTCATCTATAACTTTCTGTTACTTTTGCCCGCTAAGTGTCTCAGAAGGTAAGGCAAGTTTAAAATATTCCAGTCGACTCATGCTGGCCTTGGGTGCTGCTGATGCCAAGGGAGAAAGCCAGGAGATTTCTACGTAGTCCAGAGAGGCCTATTTGTTAAGATAAATAATGTGGATGTACCCCATTGCCCTAAACAGGATCCTCTGACTTGGGTTGCTTTCATAATTGCAGATCATCTGATTTCTATCCTCAGCATTGACCTTCTGATGGGTGATTTTTGTAGCACTCTGATATGCAGAAGGTAGGATGACAAGAGGGAGGGGTGATGGTTTTAAACCAAGAAGGCAAATTCAGGCTAGACATGAGGAAGACTTTTTTTTCAATGAGGGTGGTAAAATCCCGGCACAGGTTGCCCAGAGATGTAATGAATGCCACTGGAGACATTTGAGGCCAGGCTGGATGTGGCTCTGGGCAACCTAGTCCAGTTGAATATGTCCCAGGTCATTGCAGGAGGGTTGGACTACATGATCATTGAAGGTCCCTTCCAATCCAAACTGTTCTGTGATTCTATGGTGGTACCAAACATTTGAAACAAACTTTTGGGTAAGGACTCGGTGGGTTTTCAAAACCAGTTAGAGGTGTTAGTTTGAGTGTCTCAGTTTTGGAGCCTAGTCCTTATAGGTCCTGTAGTCTTTAATGGATCAGACTCTTGTCCCTCAATGCTGCATTTTCCAGCCTATAAAAAGAAGAAACCAGCATTTCTCCACCCCTAGGGTACTGTGAGTATAAATATGATAAAAATTATGAAGCACTCCAATACTATGGTAATGGAGGGTATATAAGAGTGTGAGCAGATAGCCAAGAAAGCTTTTTGCATATTTCAATCTAGTTTTTGGAATCTAATGGGATTGAATCAAGTCTGTGATGTATAAATCAGAAGTTTCACTGAGGATCGGACTGGTTGAAAGTTTAGCAAACATGTCTACAGTTAGAGCTTCTTCCACTTACAGATGCGTGAGAAGAATTTCCTGTGTGTCTTTGCACATGGTGCTCCAGCAGTAGATTTTCAAAACTGGTTTTCTCATCCTAGACTCCAATGAGATGTTCCAGTACATGCACCTGCTGTGCTTGGTCAATAGGTGCTGATAGATTTATTAAGTCTTGAAAAGCCCACAGGAAGGAAGAAAGGTTGAATATGTAACAACCTCTAAAACTGTAGTGGTTTAAGGTATATCAAAGCTTTCTTTTGGAAAGACAGATTACATTTTTACCTTTTGTGTCTGCAGGCTGATCTCTTTCAGCCTAAGATCCATTAAAGGGCTTATTGTGCAGAGCTGTTTGAGCGAATGGTTTAATGATAAACAGTCAAACACTGCATAAATACATGAAAAGCTGCAGATGCAGGTCCCCCAGCAGGGCTTTTTGAAGTCGGACTCAACTTTGAAGTGCTCTTTAGGTTTTACTTTCAGCTTCCAGCAAGACTCCTGGCTAGCAAGGAAGATTATCTATTTCAGAGCTGTCTATAGACTGGTTAACGGCTTGCAGGTGGGTAGTGAGGGGATCTGCTCTTCTTTAGTGCCCCAGGAAGGCTGCAGGAGGGGTGTGCTAGCATCTCAGCACTTTAGAGGGGCTCCAGAGCACTTTGGAGTAGCATGGTTGTTGAAGTTTTTCCTGTCTTTAATACAGCTTCTAAAAACCAATATAATAGATAAAAATCAGTTCTCCCCCAAGCACTTAATAGATAACTTCATTTTAAGGGATTTTTGGGTTTTGTTTGAAATTCCCAAAGCAAACTGCTCAGTTTAACTGCCTGATTAACCATGCTGGTTACAGTGCAGAAGCTCATGGGTACGTCTGCAAACCTGTGTCCTTTTAACATGCTGCAGAAGCTGATGGACTTTGCCGAGTGCGCTGAACAGCAGCAGACTGATTTGAGCTGTTATGGAGCAAGGAATTCTTGCTGAGAGGACAGACTACTTTCCAGGTCTTTCTACTCCTGCCATCAGTATGGCACGTGGGCTCTGGTTGCTTTGCTACTCTGCTTCATGGTGGTGCAACAGCAACTGTAGCTGTCTAAATAGAAAGGGTACCTGAGAAAGATAGATAGATAGATAGATAGATATGCAAAGGAGAGTAAGAAGTCAGGCAGACATCACTGTACATTTTTTGTTTAGTACATGTGAATAAGTAGTGTGAATGCTAGTTATCAAAATCTCCAAGGAGTGAGATTTCACATTTAGCATGAGGCTTAATGCATATGAGGGACACTGTAAGCACCATCCAGCATGAGATGTGCTCCAGTCACTGTGTCGCTCCATCGGCGCTGCCGTGAATTGAGCTGTGATTTCTGCCTCTGCTTTTCAGAGGGTCAGAATTGAGACATTAATAAGGATAAATGGTTGCATCTATGAATCCCATTTTCCTTCATTTTTCTTTCTGTTACTCGGGTTTCCATTGGAATCCTATTTAAATTGTTTATTTGGCACACAGCCCATGGAGAAAGTATTAGCCATGTGCACGGAAGCTGGAGGTTGCTATGAATTTTCCCAACCCTCCTGCTGGAAATCAGAGTGTTTGAACCCCGTCATGAAATCTAATTCTGTGTCAGGAAATAATGTGTTAAAAGGGCCAAGGTCATCTTACTTTGTGATTGATAAAAGTGGGAGGTCTGAAGAGGCAGTGAGGGATCTCTCATGTCATATGTGGAAACTTTCAGCCACCTGCTTGTGAGAGCTCCAACAGGGCACCTGCAAGATAAATGGGAATGGAGGAAAACTCACCTTGTTCTCTTTCCCCCATGAAGATACAGCTCTTCCTAGTTGGCATACCAAAGGAGAAAATGCCATTGCTGATGCCTTAAGTGCCTGTAAGCTCAGAGAATTCAGTAGAGATGAAGAAGGAAACAATAAGAAGATAAAAGGAAAAGCTAGAACTCATAGTGGGAGAGATGATTTTGTCCTGCCAATTTACATGTAAACCAGGAATTATTCTCTCCTTGAGCCAAAAGTTTAAGGACTAAAGTAGTAATGTGTTTTTCTTTTACCAGAATTAAAATGGTAGAAAGTATTTCCAAATACACTCAAGGAAAGTGACACTTTTTAAAAAATGTTTCTTGGACAAAAGAGCACACATTTTCAGGAGGCTGGGATCAGAATAAAGCACTAAGGACAGGCATTATGTTGGATCACATTTCCAGGTTGTTTTTTTCTTTTTCTGTACGTAAAACTGGTCTTTGGAATTTTCTTGCCTTCAGAAAACAAAGCTTTTGGCTGTCTCTGTCCTGTGCCTCCTTTGCCTGGCTCCCTGCAAGAGCAAGTACTGTCTTTGACACGTGGCTCTGTGGAAACAAAGGTCTGCTAGAGTTACCTGGGGATAAGCCAGATTTGAAGGCAGTTCTATTTTCTTGAATTACTTGCACCAAGAATGGAGCTACCAGAGCATGTGCCAGGTAACACGCTCAGATTTCTGGGAATTAGGCACTGCCCAGTCTTGTACATCTTATTGCTCAGGTGATGGCCTGTTTCTTAGCAACAAATACTTGATTTTGACCTTATGCCAAGAATATTCCAAGTCTTCAAAATTTCTTGATGGTGAAAGATACATTGCAGTCAACCTTTAGCATGCTTTATTTTTCTATGAACTTTTTACATGTCATTATTCATAGCTTTATGTGAGAGTACTTGCATGTGTAATAAACAGGATTTATTGTTGGATTCCTTTATTTAATTCGGTAAGTATTCATCTAAAATATAGATTCATGTCTTAAGGTTAGGGAAAAATGGACTTCATGAATTGCAGCTTTTGATATAATCGAGTTTCCAAATGTCTTCAAGATCAGACATACCCAATAAATCATTTAGTCAAGCCTGTTGTTTTCCAATCGGGTGTTGAATGAATGTGCTTTAACCTAAACCCTTTCAGGGCCAGAATTTTGGTCACAGGCATAAACAAATGCTTCCTTATCTTAAAACAGAAATGTTTGTCACTGGATAGAAGTTAGAAAGCATTAAAATGTGAAACCAAACTAGCAGAAGAACAGAAATGTGTAATCCTGCTTAACTGTGATTTTAATATGTAATAAAAAGTCTGCGGATTCTGTGACCATAAGGATAAAAGTATTTGATCCCACAGAATAGGACAAGCAGGGTGAATTGATCATTTCCTATTCCCTACAAGCCAGGTTTGTGAACTCAGGTCAGCTGCTGCAGTTAATTATGTCGTGATGCTCACAGGTATGCAGAGCAGAGGTGTTTGGAGATGCAGGCCATCAGGGCTCTTCCTTGAGATTATTATCCCACAGGCAGCAGAGCAGATAATAAAAAGCCTGGCAGGGAGGATTAGAAGTGAGAGCAGTGCAGGTTTACCAGTGAGTCACGGTGTAATGCTGGTAGCAGCAGGGAGCTTGTGTGGTGTGTTTGTGACAGGATGAGTCACAGAATGGAAAGATAAAGTTAGGGGCTCCTCAAGCTGTCAGTGGTTGTTAGCGCCCATCTTAATACTTGTATGTGCATGTTCTTGTGCTGCTGCTTCAGAGAGGATGCACCTGGGGAAGCTTTTTGTTATGACACTTGGCCTCAGAGGTGGCTGGACACAAGTAGACTCTGCAAGGGAAGCTGGGTATCACTGGCTTTAGCTTGGCTCTGGACCTAGGCTGACCATGCTTGGTGAATTGCTTCTATTTCAGACCTGCTTCACAACACAGGCAGAGCAAACTTACCCCTGTCTGCAGAGTAGCAGTCAGCTATTTGCCTGAAAAAACTGGAAAGTTCAGAGTAACACACAACCTGCTTTATCTGACAAAATAAAGCTATTGGGAATGGAAAGGCACAGACCTGAGCAGAGGGTGATGGTACAGAAGCAATAAAAATGCTGTCTCTGATCCTTCACCAATTATTTTTTACAGCCTGGACACCACTTGGTTAGGAATTTGCAGTGCCAACTTTTCTTGCCTGCATTTCGGTGTCTGATCTTCCAGTGCTGGTACAGGGATGGGGGATTACCCCTTTACTCACACAGTACTTTGCAAATAGTACTGATTTTCTCTTTACACCATCCCTCCCATCAGAGAGGTAAATACCAGTTTCCTAACCAGTAAAAGAAACAGCAGTTGAGTGGAGATACAGCAGAAATTGGTGGTAGGGATAAAGCTAGGGCATGTGAGCATCACTGGCACCAGGACTACCGCTAGACTTAGATGCAGGAGAGACCATTGCCCACTGGTCAGTGAGCATCACAGATGATGGCTCAGGATGCAGCTGGTCAGGGTTTTCTCATCCCAGAAAGCTCATAGGGATGTTTCCAGTGTCCTGAGCCATTCTACTCTTCTCTCTCTCACTTAGGCAGAGTGTCTCCTGAGCATGCATTGAGATGCTCCATATGTCAGCTTCTCATCCCCTGTGCCCATGGCCACAATCAGAAATCATCCTCTGCATGCCAAGGCTATATAGGTGCAAGAAACTCCCTTGGGCAAGCTGGGTCATAAACCAGGCCACGAGCACTTCATCAAAGGGTGATTTCAAAGTGGTTCAAAGTAGTTTTCCAATACAGTGTTTCCCTCCTGACTCACATCCTGGTTCTGCTGGAAATGCTCACCTATTAGTTACATTCTTCTGGAGAAGGTAAGCTGGGGAGGCAGGGCACGAGGTGGTGTGACACTCAGAGAGACCAGGGCTGCCTCATTAAAGTCTCTGGCTGGAGCCGTTACTGCTCTGCCTTCCTGTTGCTAAGGAAGGTTTCTATGGCAAAGACCCATCAAGAAAGTGTGAATTAGAGAGAGTTAATGTTCAAAACAGATGAGCTTGACAGTATTGGCAGCTGGCTTCTTCAGGAGAAATAAGCTGCTGGAGAAGAAGACTGGCCATCTTGGAAGCTGTACAGCGTGGGAGATGCAGCTGGTGTGTTTGCTGGTTTGTCTCCTTTTAATGTTGGTAGTTTGTGATAATTGCAAACTATTAAATTAAATGCTGATTGAGAGATATTCTCATTATGGATGTGTTCTCCTAGAATGATGAGCCGCAAACTTCAGTGACACCCCAAGAGTTCTTGCTGCCCTGTAGGTGCTTCCCCATCAGTTGAAACAGAAAGTGGGGAGGAAAACATGGCTTAAATCCCCTAAACAAAAATGCACTGGTTAAATTGAGACAACGAGTACACACCAATAGCTAAGACCTGTGAAGCACTTCCTAGGCAGCCTGGAATGGTCTCACAGTGATGCCGGTCTACTTTCTGTGTGCTGCAGAAACCCAGAGGGACTTCTGTCTCATCCCGTGTTCTGAGGAATTGGTAGTACCATCAGTGCTGCCTTTGGCGTTTGGAGCACTCTGCAGGAGACTGGCTCTCCCACACCTGTGCAGGGCTGAACACTCAGTACCTCTCTCAACAAAGAATTTCACCTTTGTTCCAGATCAATGCTGTCTGGGAGGCACAGAGATCCTGCACATAGGACCGTGTTCTGTCAGCAGTGTCCAGTCCCTGAGAGAAGCTAATAGAGAGCAAAAGGGCACTTGGCCCATGGTGGCATGATGTTCACCCAGGGTTCTGTCCACTTTGAAGGACTATTGTGGCCCATCTGACGATGGACGTGCCTACTGCATTTGTAATTCATTGCAAGGACCTGGTGGTTGGTTGGTTTGCTGGTGAACAGGATTATATGAAGTGGCTGCCTGGGACAGCAGAGGACCAGGCTCGATGCAGGAAGGATGCTCCAGTGCTACAGCCAGTGTTGCATGTGACCTCAGGTCCCAGCAAGCATAGTGTGCCTGATCAGCATTAGTATGCTTGATCAAGGTCCGGCAGAATGTCTGTTTGTCAGACATGCTTTTATGCACAGAAAATTGGCAGACCTGGGCGCAGCTTTAGAAACAGGCTTTCAAGCTGCTGGACAGCCTTTGCGCCTTGTATAAATAGGACTATCACAGCTTCTCACTGGAGTAGGGGTTCCAAGATTAAGGCGAGCCTCTTGACAGAGGGTATGTGAAATCTCATGCTACTGCTTCCAGTTTCCTTTCTTCCTTTATTTCTCAGTGCTGTCGGTCTCCCAGCTTTAACAAGTTTTACATTTGCTAACAGAAAAAAATGCATTAGGAAATTGTATTTGTCGCTTTCTGTGGCTGCTCTACTTGCCTGCAGCCTTCCTGCTCTTACAGAAAGCTTGAGCTAAGCTGCCAGAAGTTCCTCTCCTCATGTGGTGCTGCTGTGGTGATTTTCTTTACTTCTCAAGACTATGGATGCTGCTGCTAATTTACTTATGGAATTAACCTGGCCAGAGGCTGTCCCACTTCTCCCTCATGGAGGCAGAGTGAGAAGATGAAACTCCTGAGGTTAAATAAGTGACCTGGCAGCTCTGTTCAGCATTTCTATCTTGCTTTGTTGTGCATGGGTGGTGGTTGGCCTTTATTCGAGTGATTAGAAGAAAAGTGGTTAGAGAGAAAGCCTGCATTAAGGCCAGCTGCTATTTTCTGTCTGTTATGAAGGAAATACTAGCACCACCACTGGCCTGCCCTGCAGCCCACCGCAGCCAGGGGATGGAGGGAGGCAGGGACAAGCAGAGCCACAGTGCTTCTTCCACCCACCACCAGAGCCTGCAGGTCCCACACACTCACTGTGAGAAGAAAAGTCCCCATAGCCCAGCCCTTGGTCATGCTACACTGTGTCAGTGTCTACGGTGCCAGATTGCACACTTGGGTTTAGAAGCCTGAATCCCTCCAGTGTCTCACCACCCTACTGTGGACCCAGCTCAGCCCTCACCCACTCTTTGGTAATACTGCTTTATTTCTCTAGAAGCCTCTCCATCTAACCAGCCTTCAGCTTGCTCCCTTCTGCGCTGTTGGCACAGGCTCTGTGGCTGAGCAGCAGGAAGAGGGTGTCTCTGCCTGTGCCTGGGAGCCTCCACGTGGAGGGGTGCTGGACCAGAGCAAGCTTGTATAGAAGGATGCGCTGTGTTCCCACTGTCACTAAAATTTACGGATACATATGTCACAACTCTCATATTGCCTTTAGCAATGTGTGAGCTGTTTGCGCTTAAATTTGAAAGCTAAATTAACTTTAATTTCAAAGCTAACTAAATTTTCACATAACCCGGCACTGCTCAGAGGCTTTATTTCTTTTGTGTTGCTGCAGAAACAAACATACAGACGTGAATTTGGTTTTGGGAGCACAGACAGAGGGCTTCCTCTGGGCTACAGGGACAGAAAAGGTGTCACTCGCATCTCACATACTCTGAAAGTTAAGTTACCTTGCTACAGAATAAGAAAATCATCGCCTGGAGGAACTTACAAAAAGAGTAGATTTACAAATGACTTCCTTAAGATGTGTATCCTACTCATTCCTCATGCACTCAGATGCTCAGCTAGAGAATTAGAAGGGACTTAATTCCTAAGTGGAAAGATCACTGGTGGGAAGCACTTTGCAGTATGTTGATTTTAAGAGGAGCAATAAACTATTATAATGGGTGTGCTGATCCTACAAACTGTTCCGCAGGACGAGGACAGATACTGCATTCATGATCTGGGCTCTAATCATTCTGAGAGTGTCTTACCCAGAGCTGCCTACCACAACTAAGAGTTACGATTTTTTAATTGTCATTATTCATAATTTAAAGATGTAGCTTAAAGATATTACAGACTGCTGCCAAAGCTGTGATGTACGATCTGCAGAGCTTCGCTTCCCATTAGGTATTATTGTAGAAGTGACTTAAATCTCCTCCCTCTGTTAAACAATACTCTAAATATCATCACTGTTTACACTATTAGCAGAGCACTCAGTAGCAATGATCTGTGCTCTGACAGTCCATGAGCCTCTACAAGCAGAAGGCAGATTTACACTTTGGTGAAACTGGCTTATTATCTCCAGCAGCAAATTCCTCTCATAAATAGTCTTGTGTGCTCAAACTGCAAATGGAGTTTCTATATGCAGTAATGAAATTTATTTCCTAAATGCTCTCCTAAGTGTTGAACATAGATGTTTTTTCCCCTTCTCAAAAGCAGGTGCATGCAGGCGCTGGTGGCAGCCTGAGACACTGGTGCGTGAAGCAGGCAGGCGAGCTGTGGAGCTGGAGGGGTTTGTGGCTGCCCTTGTGTTAGCCTTGACCAAGTAACAGGGAAAAGGGCAGCAAGGCAGCCCCATGGTCCATCTGGTCAAATGGGTCTTCAGCAAACAGAGATCTCCAAGCAGCTCCCAGAAAGGCCTGGGAAGCCTTGCTTTAAGCTGTTATGGCTAGTCTGCACTTCCAAGAGGGTTCCTCCTAATCCTAACTAGTTTAAAATGGGGAATATGCTGTGTTACATCATTTCCACACACACAACATTAACTCTTAAAACTCTATTATTCCTTTTATACAGATAATTGTTCAAATTTCACTGTGTCCTTGCCCTGGATGTCCATCAGCAGCACTGTGTTCCTTGGTCTAATTATGTGTTCCTTGAGACAGTTCTTCCTTACATAAGCTCCTTGTTTGCTGCTTTTAATGTCATTGATTGCCCATGTGCTCTGAGATGGGAAGAACAGGAGCTCTTGAACTGCTTACTGTCTGCTCTCCTGATCTGCTGCACTTTGATTTTGTTCTTTCTTTGCTGCTGTTTTATTTGGTTGTGGGTTTTAGTTCTTGGGTTATTTTTATTTCACCTGAGCTGGAAACAAAAGCAGGGAGCAGAAAAAGGAAGGGGAGAAAATCACAGTTGTTTCTAAAAAGAGCTAAACCCTGTCTAGCATCAGCTGCATGGTAGTGGTTTTCAGTGCAGCTGAGGTAAACACAGTTGAATTGGGAGGATTTTTTCCATGGCTCTTGGTTAGGCCTGGCCTCTTCCAGTCCTCAAACACCTTCTGTCCCCTTCTCCTGTCACTGAGGGCGCAGCAGGAGCAGCCCATTGTATAGGCTGGAGAGGCAGGGACGCATGGGGCAGCATGGGTGTGATAAGCTCTTTTTCCTGCCCTTGTTTCAAAGCACTGCCAGCCCTCCCTCTACCCAGCTTGGTTCCTGTTAGCATACTCAGTGCTTCTGCTAGCAGGTTGATGTGTGGACAAGAAGACACTGGTCACAGCAATCATGCATGGCCAAGTACCACAGGCAGTCCCAAAAGCTCTCAGAGAGTCCTGGGGCGGGAAATCCATCACCAGAGCAATTCAGAGGGTGACTGTGAGTAGTGAAGACACTCCTGGAAACCAGCTTTGAAAGTCTTAGGGGAGGGAAGTTAGAAATGCCTTCGTTTTTCCCTTAAGACCATGAAACAATCACTGGCCATTGCACAGCTTTGGTGCATTAAAAATGAAGTTGCCCTTCTGGTGTGCTGTGCTAATGAGATCAGTCACTGCAAGCCCACCTTCCTGGAACAAAGCAGTGCTGCAATGTACATGTTTGAAATGTCTTGCTTGGCACAGAAGTCCTTTTTTCCCTTATGTGTGAATGTATAGCAACAGATACTTCTAGAAATCATCATCCATTTACTAGCAGATAGCTGCTGCTAAGGACAGAATAGGTGAAGGAATGTCTCATCTAGAGATGGCTGGCCTTTGGCTCTGTTGTTTGTAGCACAATTCTTTGCATTCAGCAAGGAAGGCACAAACCAGTTGTACTTCAATGAGTCTTACCAACCTTCTTTTAATGATTCTGTTTGAACAGAATTTCATTTCCACTTCACCATCAGCCTGAGAAAGGCTGAGAAAGTCCTGCAGAAAGAAATCACCCCGACAGAAAAGATGCTCTCGAGGGCAGGCCTGAGAGATACAAGGCAGGCAAGCAAACCATGATAACAGAATGTGAAATTGAAGAACAGTCTATGCTGCCATCTCTCCTAAGTTCCCCAAGTCATCCTGCATGAATGACTAATGGTACAGAGGCAGCTGCTGCTGCTAACAGGAGCCAGTATCTCATCAGGACTGATACAGCACCAGCCTGCCTCTGCACATGCTGGACAACATCAGGAAATGGAAATGGCTGCCTGGAGTCTCTGAAGGTGACAACATAAGCTGGGTGCTTTTAATTCTGTTGCTTTCTGGTGATCCTCCTTTAGCTATATGTCTCTACCCACATGCAGAGAGCTTCCCAGGACACAGTCATCACATAAACTCCCACTTGGCAGATATAAGCATCCTGTTACTGCTTTGTTGTTTTTATCAGAATCTTGAGCAATTTTACTGTTTAGACTGTAAGAACATATGAAATATTTTCTAGATCTGCGGAAGGGGTTTGGAACCTAATGCCCAGTTAAGGCAGATTTTGACACAAGATTTAAAAGCTTAGAAACAGGAGAGAGCTTCAGAGCTTTGCCTTAGGGACAGAACCTATTTCACAGACATGGTCTCTAAGGATCAGGACAAAGCCTGAGAGATAATAATGGTGGTGATGGACTCCTGCTGAGCTCAGTGCAACCAGATTTTCACCATAAATTTCTCTGTAGGCTTTTATTGGAGGAGCACAGCTAAGCGAGTGATGATGGACTGTGCTACAGCTCTACAAAGGATAAAAACAGAATGTAATAAACTCAAAATATTTTCCCAATAAAGGCAAATACTCTGAACCTCATCCAGAAAAGGACTTGTGAGTCATCTTATGGTCTTGGGACGTTGCTTTAGACACTGCAGAAACATTTGGTAACTGATTGGCCAGGCTACTTGCAGGTAATTTTTTGGATTGCAGCTCCTAGAAACTGAACTGATGTAATTGTAACCCCATTGTTTTGTATTTATTGTGTTATATGACACAGCCAAGATCTGATCAGCCTATTTCTGCCTGTGTGTATGCTGCATACACCAAGCAGCACCTCTGGCTTTGTCTGTGATCTCTTAGCCCTTTTTTAAGGTTAGCATGGATGGCAGCCCTGTCTGTTCAAGCTGACAAGCAATGGACCTGTTTCCCTTCTGGACTGTTGTGGAACCTTTGCAGTAGCCCACAGACTCCCAGATGCTATTTTCTAATTGCCAGCAGAGCTAGATGGGTGGTGGTGTGGCTAATGCAGGTGGGATACACTGGAAGCCCATGCAGAAAGGGGGCAGCAGCACTTGGGGGTGGCAAGATGCAGGTAAGAAGAGCTTGTGTTCCTGGGGACACAGACGGCATGACCAGGAAAGCTCCTGTGTTGTTGCAGGAAGCAGATCTGGTGGGTTTCATTTCAGCTTGGGTGTCACCAGGAAAATAATGGAACAGAACCCTCCAGATTTTTCTGGAAAGCCTCCAGCCATCTCTCTTTAAAGATAACACAGATTTGTGTTTAATAGACTTGGCTTTCTAAAGGCAGGTAGGAACGTAGCGGCCATTAACTGGATGAGTGTGATAGAGTAGGAACTGATGGATAATGATAATTGGAGTACATTCTCAGATCAGATTCCCTTTGGTAATGGTACACTTGACATTTGCCTCACTAAACTGTTGTGTGGCCTGCCCCAGTGAGATGGATTCCCCTCTGGGCTTGGAGGAGCTGCTGAAGTGCCCAGGAAGGGCTGAACACACTGAAAGGGCTCCCCAGCACTCACAGGAAGAGCAGAGAAAGGTAGGAATGTGTACGCCTTTGGTGGACCCAAAGCTCTAGCTGCCATGTGAGCAGTCTTCCGGCCCTGTGAGCAGGGAGAATGCTTCACCAAAAAGCGTCTCAGGAATTGCTTCATCTGACAGAGAGATATACACACACATAGATCTCCCGCAAGTGCTGTAGCATCAGGTTGGGCTCAAGAACATAACATTCTTTGCAGACTCAGTAATCTGGCTCTGTGATTCATTTACCCTATGACTTGGTGCTAGCATCAGAGCTGCTGCAATTTCAGGTCTAAGGAAGGACCACCCTATAAATAAAGGAATAATTGTCATGAAAGTAGCTAATTGGCATCTGAACACTTTGATATATTCACTTACAATCTCATTTTGTGTTAGAGCAGATTATGTGGGGTCCCTAATTCCACTGTCTGTCTTCCTCTTTGTGCTTTCTGCAATGGGCAGAAAAACATGCTGCAATCAGAGAGATAGTCTCTGCAAATTACTTGCTAAATTGAAGTCTATTCTGGAAATGAACTTTAAAAGTCAGCTGAACTGTGCTGTCAGCCTTGCAAAATAGAAAATTATATCAAATTTCAAATCACAGGCAAAGAAAGCAAACTGGTTTGTTCTGGGGAACAGAACTAAAGCTGCTGTAAGCTGTAATCATTGATGATCCCTGTCAGGCTTTTCTGTAATCACAATACTTTCCTGGAGGGAAGGACACTTTATTTCTGATGTGGAATGTGCTGCGTTGGGCTTTAGTGCTATCTCAACACATTTATATGGCATATAATTCTTCAGTAATTCCCTTACAGGAAGGATTGCAGAAAGCATGTTACAGATGCTGTTGGCAACAGAAGCAGCTAGAAAGAAGGTGCTTCCTCTGTGTCGTGGTTTAAGGCCTGCCACGCAGCCCACTCACTGCCCCCCCACCTCCTCCCTCGGCTCCCGGAGGGATGGG
>JANEXQ010063445.1:0-22957 GCA_026283885.1 Poicephalus gulielmi
GTGCTCAGGCATTGGAACAGGCTGCCCAGGGCAGGGCTGCAGTCACCGGCCCTGCAAGTGCTCACACACTGTGGAGATGAGGCCTCAGTGCCATGGGTCAGTGGTGGCCTTGGCAGTGCTGGGAATGGTTGGACTTGATCTTAAAGGTCTTTTCCAACCTAGTTGCTTCTATAAGAAGGCATCAGGTCCTTCAAGTGGGCTGAGTTTTGCTGTGGTTTAGTAGCCCCAGTGCATGCCCCCAGGCAAATGGGGCTCAGCCTCTGTTGCTGCTGCCCATGCTTGAGCTGCTTGATCCACACTGAGCTCTGGCACTGCTAGAGCAGGACACTAATGACTTGTGTTTGGTGCAGACACCCCTGGCCCAGCGCCTGATGATGCAGGAGAGCTCACTGGCCCAGTTTGCCCTGCAGAGTGCAGCCTCCCTTCCGGCCATCACGCTGGGCTTGCCGGCTACCACTAGTGCCAGGGTAGGTAGCCAGCTTGTAGGTGGCCTCAGAACTGGGTAGAGGATCCCTATGGGGCAGGGGAAGCCCATTCCTTGGAGCCTGGGGTTCCTGGGATGTGCTGGCTCTTGAGTATTCCCAAACACCTTGGGCATAGTGAGGATGTGCTGTCCCCTCCTCACACCGTATCCTGCAGGATGCTAACCCCATCCTTCTCCTCTGTGCAGGGAGAGGCAGATCGCCGGCCCCTCTCCAGCCTGGCCCACCGGGTGCCTGTGTTGAATGGACCTGTCCTGGCGGGCACACACTCGCCTGTGTTCATACCAGCTGGTTTGGAGCAGCACGAGGCTGGCAGCCCCTTGTCCTCCCGGCTCCAGCCCGTCATCATCCTCGAGCCCTCGGTCACCCACACTCCACTGGTGGCAGGTAAGTGACAGGCACTGAGGCTGTGTCAGTGCCTGCAGTGACCCTGAGGGCAGGCAGGGGGTTTGGGTGCTGAGAAAGCCCAGTGGCCTCGATCTTTACTGTGCCTTGAGATGGGGCTGCGGGAATGGAAGATGTTGGCCCTGTTCTGCCTCACCAGCAGCGTGTCCTTGCTGTGAGTGAAACCAGAGTCCTGCACACACCATGGCCTTGACAGTGCAGAGAGCTACAGCTTTGGCTCTTCCCTCCTGCTGCCCCCTGCCCCACCTGGGCTGGTACGGAGCTGTTCATCCCCTCCAAGGGGTCTTTCCCACCTCTTCCTATGCTCTTGTGCGAGTGGATTTCGGTAGAGCCCCTGCCTTGAGCAGGGCAGCTCTGACCTCTTGGCTGTGCCCCCACTCTTGACTGTAGCAGAAAGAGAATTGGCTCCTTTGTGCTGGTTCCTGGCTCCATCTCTCCCTGCTCCGTGATACCAGCAGTGAAGGAAGCTTCTCCCATTGAGGGTGAAGCTGATGGAGATCAGCCAGATCCTGTCCCCAGACCCCTGATGCCAAAGCAATGGGGACAGAAGGAGATGAACCTTGCACAGCCCGTGCCTGTCAGACACTGGGCTCCAGGGCTGAGTCACTGTCATCTTTAGGGCTGTCTGGAGATAGTCTACATGGGCACAGATGGCACTGCTGCTTGCCGTGGTGTGGAGACAGCTCTGCAGGGTGCTACCCCTCACCTCTCCTTCCTCTCCCCTTCAGTGCCAGGCCTGGGGACAGTGCCCTTCTCCTTCACCCCCTCGCTCATCTCTGCAGAGCGCCTGTCGCTCCCAGGCCACCATAAACCACTGGGCAGGACCCGCTCGGAGCCGCTGCCCCAGAACCCCAAGGCCATCCAGCAGCAGCTGGTGTACCAGCAGCATCACACCCAGTTCCTGGAGAGGCTCAAGCAGCAGACACATCTGGGCAAGGTGAGTCCTGGAGGCGCAGCTTGGGCTTGTAGGAGACAATAGGAGAGATGCTAGAAGGGTGCAGGACGGCATCACTACCCGCTGGGCAGTGAGTAGGAGATGTCCAGGGCCAAGCCCCAGCCAAGCATAGAATCATGGAATGGTTTGGGTTAAAGGGAGCTTAAAGCTCCTCCAGCCCCAACCCCTGCCACAGACAGGGACACCTTCCACTAGAGCAGCTTGCTCCAAGCCCCTGTGTCCAACCTGGCCTTGAGCACTGCCAGGGATGGAGCAGCCACAGCTTCTCTGGGCACCATGTGCCAGCGCCTCAGCACCCTCACAGGGAACAGCTTCTGCCTTATCTCCAACCTAAATCTCCCCTGTTTCAGTTTGAACCCATCACCCGTTGTCCTATCACTCCAGTCCCTGATAAAGATCCTTCTCCAGCATCCCTGTAGCCCCGTTCAGACACTGGAAGCTGCTCTGAGCTCTCCACGCAGCTTCTCTGCTCCTCATCCTCGTGGTCTCCTCTGGACTTGCTCCAGCAGCTCCATGTCCTTCTGATGTTGAGGACACCAGCGCTGCACACAGAGGGGTTTCTGGGCTGAAGCTGAGTCATGGGGAGCTTCTCACCCAACGCCCCCAAGTCCTCCTCAGGGCTGCTCTGAAAAGCATCTTGCATGCGAGGTGCTGCCTTGCCCAGCCTCATGGCAGCAAGCTGAGGGTGCTCAGCTTCCTTGGCTCCCAGATTCACCATGCTCCTCCCCTGATGTCCTCTGCCACCCCCTGTGACCTTCCTGGCCTGGGCTGTCCCCTGCCACCTCCCTGAGCTCACTGTGACCCTGTGCTGCAGCGCATGGCTAAATCCAGCGAGAAGCCCCGCCTGCGGCAGATCCCCTCCTCGGAGGACATGGAGGCCGAGGGGACGCTGCCAGAGGCTGAGAGCAGTGACCCAGCAAGGACACATGTGGAGCCCCCGCGGCCTGGGAGCAGTGTGAAGGAGCCTGAGAGGACACAGAAGATGATGCAGCCTCAAGAGGAGCTCGTCCTCCAACAGGTACCCAAGGGCTGGCAGGGATGAGAGAGCTCCAGGCAGCTCACACCCTGAGAGCCACCTCCATAAAGGGCTGCTGTGTGGGTAAGGCCAGAGGCACCACATCTGTACCTTCCTTGAGCCCTGTTAGGACAGGGATGAGAGGTGCAGTCACTCCCGGTGTCAGCAAGGCTGAGCATCATCCCCACATTGCTGTGCCTTGCAGCAGGGCAGCTCTCCAGCAGAGAGCAGCAGATCATAGAATGGTTTGGGTTGGAAGGGAACTTAAAGCTCATCCGGTTCCAGCTCCCTGCCACGGGAGCTCCAGATGCTGCAGGATGTGTCCCAGCTCCTGCAGCCCCTCTCCAAGCCCCCCCAGCATGGTTGTATTGAGACCGAGGGAGGGTGCACAGTGCAGGGCTCCTTTCCCCATGTCAAGCGATGCTGCTCTCTGCTTGTACCTTGCTCTGGATGCTCACCAGCCCCTCTCTCCAGCAGGCCTATCTGTGGGATTCCTACCAGCGTGTGCAGCAGCAGCTCCTCAAGCGCCAACCCTTGGCTGACACCCCCATGGTCCCCACCATCCACGCGGGGCACAGGCCCCTCTCCAGGGCTCAGTCATCTCCTGCCACTGCCACCATCTCCCTTCCTGCCCAGGACACAGCCTCCAAGGCGCTGTCCCTGCCCGTGCAGGAGCAGCCACCCAAGCCTCACTTCACAACAGGTACCACCAGCCCCTCTGTGGGGCTGCCAGTGCCACAGCAGGGGTTTGGGATGAGCCGAAAGGGAGGTGGGGATGCTCAGGGGCAGCTTAGCATCAGTCCTGCTCACTCGCACACTCTTAAATGCATGGGAGTGCTCTGCCTGGCTGCAGAAAGAGCAGACAAGCCACAAGGGTCCCCTTCTCCTTATCTAAGGTGGCTTTTCCAAGCAGGGCTTGCCCATCTGGCCCCTTGACTGCTGTCCTGGTGCAGTGATCCTGGCAAGGGTCAGCTCTCTTACACATCCAAGGCAGGATTTGCTTCAAGCACATTGGGACAGAGGCTCCCATGGTTTGAGGGAGGTTCCAGTCAAACCAAATAGTTTTGGGTCTCATCCAGCCCCTAAAAGGAGCTGACTTTGGTTCTGCACCACCGAGGCCACTCCAGTCTGGTGACAGCAGCTCTCCTTGTGCCTTGCAGGGCTGGTTTATGACTCGGTGATGCTCAAACACCAGTGTTCCTGTGGTGACAACAGCAACCACCCAGAGCACGCGGGCAGGATCCAGAGCATCTGGTCCCGTCTGCAGGAGAGGGGCCTGCGCAGCCAGTGCGAGGTGAGCGCCAGCAGCAGGGTGGCAGCTGGAGCCCATCCAGGATGGGGATGCTGGTGTGAGCTCTCATGCTATTGGGGTGATGGGGTATCCTGCTCCCACCTCCATCCCTTTTGCTCCCACCTCCATCCCTTTTGCTCCCGCATCATCTCAGCCTGTTCACCACTGTTATCCAGAGGGCTTGGGCTCGCCCATTGCTGGCAGTGCCAAGTTGGAGCATATTGATGTGACTATAGAATCATAGAGTGGTTTGGGTTGGAAAGGACCTTAAGATCATCCAGTTCCAACCCCCTGCCACAGGCAGGGACACCTTCCACTAGAGCAGCTTGCTCCAAGCCCCATCCAACCTGGCCTTGAACACTGCCAGGGATGGGGCAGCCACATCTTCTCTGGGCACCCTCACAGGGAAAAGCTTCCTTATCTCCAACTTGAACTTCCCCTGTACCAGTTTAAACCAATCACCCCTTGTCCCATCGCTCCAGTCCTGCTGAACACTTCAGCTGCCAGCAGCAATGTGCTCTGCTGGAAGATAGGTGTAGGGAAAGGGGTGATCCCTATGGAAATGGGGTTTTGGCAACTCTGGGACCATCAGTGTGGGTTCCACTCTGTTGGAAACCTCACCGTGGGGTAGCTGGGCTGGCCCGCTGGGACACCTCCACCCTCTGAGGCTGCAGTGCTCGGGTGGGAGAGCCTGCATCTCCCACTTGGAGCAGCTTGCTCACAGCCCCTGTGTGCCGCAGTGCCTGCGGGGACGCAAGGCCACGCTGGAGGAGCTGCAGTGTGTCCACACCGAGCGCCACGTCTTCCTCTACGGCACCAACCCCCTCAACCGCCTCAAACTGGACAATGGGAAGCTGGCCGGTGAGTGCACATCCACAGCACAGCCCTGCCCTCACCCTCTGCCTGCCCCTGCCTGGCTCCCTGCCCTGGAATTACACCAGGCAGCTCCCTTGAAGGCTGCTCCTCGTGCTGCTGAGCAGCCAGGTCAAACCTCGCTGTCCTGCAGCATTCCCGGCTCTAAGTCCTCGCTGTCCCCTCTCTCTGCAGGGATCCTGTCCCAGCGGATGTTTGTCATGCTGCCCTGTGGAGGGGTGGGGGTAAGTGCTCCAGCTCTGCTCTGGCTGGGTTTGGATGGGATTCTTCTGTCCCCAGTGAGGGTTGGAGTGAAGAGGGAGCTCCCAAAGCCATTAGGCTGCTGAGGTTTGGGCAGCCTTAGGTGGGACCTGCGGTCACGGTATCAGAGCTTCCTGTGTCCTTGGGATGGTCCTAAGCATCCACCCCCTGCAAGGGGATCCTTTAATGCCTCCTCACTCTGGAGGCCACAGCAACTAAAAGCCCATCACAGCCATTTCGAAGAGCCTAGGGTGCCAGAAGGGATTGAGCTGGTGGGAGTGGCTGGGGGAAGCCACAAGCCATGGTCTCCATTGAGGAAGGGCAGCAGTGGCCCGGGGACAGCAGCTCCCCACTTCTCTCCAGACACCTCTGTGGCCTCTCCTTTCACAGCTTGCCGTCCTGGTTTCTCTCCATTCACTGCGTTCTCCTCTCTTCCTCTCTCTGTCTCTGTCCTTCTCTGTCTTTCAGGAAGGGTCTCACTCCATGCCTTCCTGCTGCCTCTTCTGGTTCTCCTCCTCTCCTTGCCCCCGCTGCTGGGCACCAGCTCTTCTCAGCCCCGTTTGCATCTACTTTCCCTGCTCTGCCTCCCCCTCCCTGCTCCCTTCTGTGCCCCGAAGGCAGGGGGGGGCTGGAGCTGCCCCTCTCCGTGGGCATTGGGGAGCCTTTGAGTTGCACACATGGCGTTGATCAGAAGAGACATTGGGTTTTCCGGCTCTGGCTCAGCCCTTGACGTGATGCTGATCAAACCAACATGTTTGCTTAAACAATGCAATAAGATAAAGAAGGTAAAGAGCGTTTTCTCAGTCACTTCTTCCAGCCCCCGGGTGCAGGGGGAGATGCTCTGTGTGGCGCTGAGCTGGGGCTGACAGCAGGCAGAGGAGCTGCCAGCCTGGAGCTTGCCTTATTGCGTGTAAGGTGGTCCAGCTCCACCATCCCCTCCAGCTTATACAGAGCTTCAACCTCTGGCCCCAAGCAGGGCAGCTGGCAGAGACCGTGGTCCTGTACTGAGCTCTCCTCCACCCCATCTCACGGATGCTCTTGCTTCTAGGTGGACAGTGACACCATCTGGAACGAGCTGCATTCCTCCAACGCTGCCCGCTGGGCTGCAGGCAGTGTCACCGAGCTGGCCTTCAAGGTGGCCACCAGGGAGCTGAAGGTAGGTTGGCTTCATGTGGAGGTCCCAGAGCTGTGCCATCACCCCATGACCAGGTGCTTATAGCCCTGTGTTGCTGTGGGCTCCATCCCTGGATGGACCAGCCACCTGGAGGGGGTGTGTGCCCCTGGGAGCAGCAGCTCTGAACACCTTGCCTTTGTTTTGTCCCCAGAATGGCTTTGCTGTGGTGAGGCCACCAGGACATCACGCGGATCCTTCCACTGCCATGTAAGGGCCCCTTCCCAAGCTGCAGGCCTTAGGACTGGCATATAGGAAGCCCCAAAAGCCAGCTCCTTGGCTCAAAGTCACTCCAGACTGAGCCAGAGGGAGAGGGGGGCTGAGCCCACCCTTTGGGGAGCCAGGAGGGAAGGATGCTCAGGAAGCATTAACCAGCAGCTCCAACTGCCTCTTCCCAGGGGATTCTGCTTCTTCAACTCAGTGGCCATTGCTGCAAGGCAGCTGCAGCAGAAAGGGAAGCTCAGCAAGATCCTCATTGTGGACTGGGTGAGTCCCCCTGTGTGTCCCTGCTCCTCCTCAGGACATCCCCAAGAAGAGGTGTCTGCATCTCTTCCCAGCTCTGGTTTGGAGCTGGACCAGAGAGCAGCAAAACCTCCTCCTGTCAGGAGTGTGGCTGGGAACCACCCATAGGATGGGGAAGCAGGAGCAGATCCTGGGGATGGGGGTCCCAGCCAGAGACCCAGTTGGTTTTAGCTCTCTTAAGCTATTGAGCCACCCTAAAGGCTGAAAAGAAGAGCTTCTGCCAACCTTTTTCTCCCTCCAGGATGTTCACCACGGCAATGGGACCCAGCAGATCTTCTACAGAGACCCTGACGTTCTCTACATCTCTTTGCATCGTCACGATGATGGCAACTTCTTCCCTGGCAGTGGGGCTGCTGATGAGGTACAGAGCACTGGGGATGGCAGAGCTGGTGGCTGACGTGACAGCCAGGAGGGCAGGGCACTGGTGGGTCAGAGCAGAGGGTAGTTCTATGTCAGTGCCTTCCCCATTGATGCCTCGTCCTGCCTGGTTCACCCACTTGGCTGCAGCATCCTTGAATCACCTAGCGTCCCTCCAGGCCTTATCCAGAGCTTCACTGCTGTCCTTGCTCTCTCCCAGGTTGGTGCTGGCCCCGGTGAGGGATTTAATGTCAACGTGGCCTGGACTGGGGGGCTCGACCCCCCCATGGGTGACCCTGAGTATCTGGCTGCTTTCAGGTAGTTCCTTGTGTCTCTGCTCATCTCCTCTCCCGCTCCGTTGCAGGCTGAGCCAGCACTTCACCCCCTGTCTTGCCTTTACCCACAGGACAGTGGTGATGCCAATTGCACACGAGTTCTCACCCGATGTGGTGCTGGTCTCTGCTGGCTTCGACGCAGCCGATGGCCACCCACCCCCCCTGGGTGGCTACAAAGTCTCTGCTAAATGTAAGGAGGTGGAAGCAGCACCACAGCCTCAGGGCAGGATGTTCCCACTGCCCACCCAGGCTGGGACCACAGCAGAGGCGGGGGAAGAGCTTTGGGGTTGTATCAGCATCAAGGGTCAGGGCACCAGCATTTTAGGGCTGAAAACCTCCTTCTTGGGCTTCTCCTCCAGGTTTTGGCTACATGACAAAGCAGCTGATGAGCCTGGCTGGTGGAGCCATCGTCCTCGCTCTAGAAGGTGGCCATGACCTTACAGCCATCTGCGATGCATCCGAAGCCTGTGTGTCAGCCTTGCTGGGCAATGAGGTGGGGGCTGAGGGGTGTCCTGGTTCTGTGAGTCCAGCCCTGGGCACGGCTTCTTCCTCCTGACCCTCTCGTGTCTTCATTGGGCAGCTGGACCCTCTCCCAGAGGAAAGCATGAGGCAGAAACCCAACCCCAACGCTGTGCGCTCCTTGGAAGCGGTGCTCCAGGTCCAGAGTGAGTGTCCCAGGACTGGGACTCTCTGCAAGGGGCAGGAGTTGCCATTTCCTCCCCTCTCCAAGGGGACACATGGCATAAAAGACCCCAGTGGAGCCCTCCATCATTATGGGAGGGTGATGCCCCTTGCGAAGCCCAGAGACCTGGGCCCCCCCTTACACTGTTGTTGCTTGTCCTGCAGGTAAATACTGGGTGGCTCTGCAGCGCTTTGCCTCCAAGCTGGGCTGCTCCTTCCTGGAGGCGCAGCACCACGAGGCAGAAGAGGTGGAGACGGTCACAGCCTTGGCTTCCCTCTCGGTGGCTGTGATGGTGGAAAAGAGGTGATGCTCTCAACTGACCCTGGGAGATGTGGGTGCCCCTGGGTGCAAGCTGTGCTCTCCTAGGGATGGCAGCAGAGCAGGGCCATGTCCTACAGCCACATGAGCTTCTGGGAGGTTAGGACAGTGCTGGCTTTAAGCAGGCTGTGGGACATCGACATTATAACTGACCTCCTCACCAAGAGCTCTGCTCCTGCAGCCCTCACATCCTAGCAGATAGGACCCCAGTGTTCAGCATCAGTGTGTGGTTGAGGTCCTGCAGGACCTGGGTTGGCTTCTGGCAGATTCAGTGTTGGGCTCTTCCCAAACAAGGTGCAAATGAGACCAAATCCTCTTCCCTTCCTTGAAGGATGGAGGGGTGGGGGAATGTCACCTCCTTTCAGGAGCCCACCACTTGTCTCATTCTCTGGGTCTCAGTGGAGTGGGAAGCACCAGCAAGGCTTGTTGCACACCTCCAGAAGCCGACCTCTTGATGCTGTTGTGTCACACAAGTCTCCTCCTCATCTCCTGTGTCCTATTCCAGGCCCCAAGACGAGCCGATGGAGGAGGAGGAGCCCATGAACCAGTGATGAGCGGTGACGTTCTCTGCTCCCCTGCTTCCAGGACGTGGCTGGACTCTCCTGAGCCCAAGCGCTCGCTCTTCACTCCCGGCTTCCCGGCCGCCACATCCTCCTCGCTCCCTGAGTCCCGGCTCCCAATGGCCTGGACCTTTGGCTGCAGAGTCCCATAAAGGATGCTCCTGCAGCCACCTGGAAGACGTCCTCCTGCTCGGGACCTCTGGAGAACCACAGACTCCCCCTGCACGGCATGGCCTTGCAGACATAGACCTGCAAACAGTCCCCAGCCCTTGGGGACCTGAAACCCTCCCTGGGCTGTGTGTGAGATGCCTCCACCCCTCTGGCCTTCTCCTGGGATCTTCCTCACCCTTGGGGAAGGGGGTGGGTGTTGGGATGGATGTTGTGGCCGTGCTGTGGGTGGTCAGAGCCACCTTTGGGACTGCACCCAGAGCTCCTCTATGGGCTGGCAGTGATGCCTTTGAGAAGCAGCCCTGTTTAGCTCGGGAGGGACAGGCTCTGTGTCTTCTCATGAAGGTTTCCTGGCTGCCCTTCCTCTGGCAGGGACAAGGTGGACACTGACATGGGGCACGGCCTTGTTCTGCACAGGAAGGGGTTGGAGAGCTGAGGACGATGCACCCAGGCCCTGCAGCTGGGGAAGAGCAAGGGCTGGAGTGTCTGCAGTGCCCAGGATTGCACCTCTGGCTCATCCTAACCACTAACCAGAGCGGGACCCCTCTGGTGCTGGGGCTCTGATTTGCACTATATACAATTGACGTGTGCTAATGTGAACCTTCCCTGCTCTTCTTTCCATGGGGATTTCAGGAGCAGCCACCGCTTTGTGTGCATGTTCCCAAGGTGGCTTGAGCCCTTCCCAGCATCCTGCCGACCTGAGGATCAGTGGCAATGTAGAGTGATGCTTCTGTCATCCCTAAAGCAGAGGCAGCCCAGTCCAGTCACCCCCTGAGCCCGCCCTGGGCTCCTCTTTGAGTCCTGTTACCATGGAACCCTGGAATGGGATGGATTGGGAGCGACCTTAAAGCTCCTCCAGCTCCATCCCCTGCCATGGACAGGGACACCTTCCACTGGAGCAGCTTGCTCCAAGCCCCTGTGTCCAGCCTGGCCTCGAACACTGCCAGGGATGGGGCAGCCACCTTGGGGTGACAGAGGCAGAGTCAGGCCTTCCACAATGAGGTGTCCCCCTCGATTTGCTGCCTTCCCATCTCCTCCTGGACCAGGGCATCATATGGCTCCTCATCCCAAGAGCCTTCCCTGTGTCTTTCCCTGTGTCCCATGGGTTGTCCCATGCTTGGGTGCTGGGTGCAGTGGGGCTTGGGGAGGGGATGGATGGGCCGCTGAGAGCTCTGGAGGTGGCCGGGTCCCTCTGCAGGCTCAGGGAGGAATTCTGTAAGGAACAAGGGAGGAGAAAGAAAGGAGGAACAAAAGGACCTTGGGAGAATGAAGCGGAGCAGGGGCTGGGCTGGGGGGGGATGAGTCCCTTCAGGCCTGGGTGCCACCCACAGGAGTCATCATGGCACTGCCCATACCCTCCTGATGGCTGCCTCCATCTTCATCCTGCTCCTGGTCCTGGCACCCTCTTGCTGGACAGGAGAAAGGCTCTCACCTGCTGGCGTTAAAAGCACCCCAAAACCTCTCTGTGCCTCCTCAGTGGTAGATGCTGCCCCTGCATCCTGTGGGTCTCCTGCCCAAGGTGGGGTGATGGTGCCTTGGGGCACTTGGGTGTTTCTTGTGTCCCCAGCAGCCCCTTTCCCTCTGCTCTATCCCCTTGGTCCCCCCATGGTCCCCATGATGTGGTTCCTCTGGTGCCACCACATCTCCCTCCCCCTGCCTCAGTTTCCCTTCCCAGCTTGGTCCCAACCTCATTCCCAGTGGATCCCAGCAGGAGCGATGTGACCAGCCCCATCTCCCAACTGGTCTCTGCTGGTTTGAACCCCACAGAGGGCACCAAACAATGCAGTGGTGGCACTGGGGGGGGGGGGTTCATGTGTGCTTGCTTGGAAGGGTCCCACCTCCCATAGGGGGGCACCTTCTTGTCCCCAGATGTCCCCTAAACATCCCATAGGGAGGTGTCCACTGAGCAGGGAGGTGGAGGTCCTGCCATGGTGATGCTGGATGGGTGCTCCCACTGCTTGGTTAGGACCTCACCAGGTTCCCATCCAGCAGAATTGTCCCACCATGAAGCCAATGGTGGGATCTGCTCCAGCTCCAGCAAGGAACAGTCCTCTGCAGCATCCCTGTGGCCTTCTCCATGCATCCCAAATGAGCATCCTCCACCCCACTGTAAATGGAACATGGGACCTCCAAAAATGGGTACCAGGTTCCCAAAGCCACCCGCCTTTCCCAGCTGATGGAGGGTTTGTTGGCCTCTTGCCCCTAAGGATGCTGTGGGATACCCAACATCGCACTGGGGTGCCCATCCCTTGGGAATGGGGTTTACTGGGGCTTTGTCCCCAAGGCCAATGAAGATGTTAAGAGCCAGAGCATCTCCAGCTCCATCTCCTTGCCCTGAACACCTTTCCCCCCCATAACAGCATCATGAACAGAGAGGAAAAGCCAAGACCTGGGTTCAAATAGTTCCTTCCTCAGGGCTGATGTTTTCCTCACTTGGAAATAAAGCAAATTGAAGGGAAAAAACCCAGGATTCAACACGATGGTACTTAAAATAGCAGGAAAAAAGGAGATTTTACCCTTTTATTACAAAGTTAGGTTGGAAGCCGGAGCCTCCACTTCCAGAGGTGTTTCCCCTTGGCTTTTCAAGCCCATTTGATGGGGGGGGGGAAGCAAATGTCCATTTCTAAAGGTAGTTTCCCCTTTCCCATATCCAACACATCAGCGGAGCCATTCCAAAGCTCTTTGCTATGGGACTTCTCCTTCCCTGAGCGCATTCAGCTCCTTGGGAAGCTCCTGGAGCAGGGAATCCGCTCCCATTGTACAGCCAGAAAGGGGATTACAGAGGGAAAGACAGTTTGAGCCTGGCTGTCACTTCCTGGTGGATTCTCTGGTGTGTAATAAGGCCTGAGCAGTAACTGAAGCTGCTCTGGAGTCGCTCCCAACACTGCTTCCCCATGGATCACTTCAGGTTCCGCTTTATTTCCCCCTTTCTCTGCTATAACAAGCAAAAAGCCCGGATTCTCTTTTGCCCAATGGATATAAAAGGGGCCGAGCAGCCGCTGATGGAGGGCGCAGGGATGAGCTTCAGTTCCTTAGGATTGAATCCAGGAAAATTCCCCTCGGATTTTCATTATCGGGATTGTTGGGAAGCCCCAAAATCCCTCCATCGCCCCCCCCCCCATGATGATGCTGAGACCTGTGCATGGACTATGGGTAAGTGGAGGGCATCGGGAGCCCTGGGGTTCATAGAGGGGCTCAGCAGCCCCCCAGATCCACTCCGTGCCAGGCAGCCACGCAAACCATGGTGTCCTTATGGTGGAGACCTTCAGAGCAGGATCACCGTGGACATCACCCATGGAGCCGCACTCCAGCCTTGGCCAAACCTTTGGATGCAGCATCTCACATCCATGCGAGGGGCTCTATGGAGTAGTGAGGACCAGGCCAGCGAGGGAGGGTTCAACCCCTTCCCATCACCATCATCATCATCATCCTGAGAGGAGTTGTCCTGCCTGGTCCTGGCAGGAGGCAGCTGCAGGGGGATATGGGGAGGATGGAGCCTGTTGATCCGGGAGCATCAGCTTCTTGGGAAGCAGGAGGAGAGAACTCAGTTCTTACCTGCGAGTCGGGAATAAATTACACCCTGAAGAGTTTCACACTCAGCATCCAAACAGCTCATTCCAGAGCTTGGCTCCGGGATCGGGTCCCTCTTTCCCAGCCCTGACGTTTGGAAGCGGTTGGTGGGGTGGGATGAGGCTCCCATTCTGCTCATTGCGGGATGCTGTGGTGGGTGTTGGGGTGCTGGGTGGCTGGGTCCGTTGTTTCCATTGAGGCAGAGGTGTGAGCCCTAAAGGGAGACAACCAGGGTCAGCCTGGCTGCCAAGGCACCGGGTTTGGCTCGGCACAGCCAGCGCGGGCTTCCCAAATTCAGGCACAATCTGGTGCTCCGCTGGGAATCTGCGGATGAGCCACATTCGGCTCCTGGCTCCTGAGCCTTCGTGCTTTGCATTCGCAGACTTCCCCGGAGCCACAGGGATTTGCATGGGACACACTGGGAAAGGTCCCGGCACCTGAGCATCTCAAATCACTGCTTCTCTGTGAGCGCAGCGAGGCTGGGGAAGGGAAGCAGCTGAGCTGCTCCATAGGGAGAACAGGAGTTATCCCGTGATGAACTGCTCCCTATGGAGCCGGGAGGGCGACAGCCTGTCCCTGTGGAGCCGCCAGCCTGGAGCCAGGGGCTATGGAGCAGTGACAGGAGCCCTGTTGGTGGCTCTGGGCTTCCTCCCCATCACCCCCGGGTCCTGCTTTTATTTCATCCCCCCCCACAAGCTTTGCCTCCTGCTTTTCCTTGTGCAGCAGCCAAGACCTTGGATGCTCCATAGAGGAGCCTGGAGAGGAGTAAATCAAACCCTCCAGGAACGCAGTGCTGGGCACTGGCTGAGGTAATGCAGCCCCTGCCCACTCTGTCTGCAGGAGAGATGAAGCATCCCCACAGCCTGACGTGTCCCATCGCTGATCCTCTGGGATTACGGCCCCAAAGGCCTGCAGTGGGTCCCGTGCACATCCAATGGGGCATCAGGCAAGCAAAAAGGCTGGTGTCCAAGTGGCACGGCAAAGGAATGCTTTGGGTTGTGGGAAGCATCGGCACGAGCATCCCGACCCCATGGAAAACGGAATAATCCTCATGGAATAGCCCTATCTCCACAGGGAACCAGCCCTGCTCTGAGCGTGCAGGGCCTGGGGATGGATGGACCTGGGCTGGTGTGAAGCTGACCATGGAGCTGAGGAGCTGCAACCATCCTCAATGCCACCATTCCCTTCCTCCTGCATCAGCATCCTCAGCTCAGCTCAGGTGCATCCCCCTTCAAAGGCAATTACACTGCAAACCCCATCTGAATGCGTCTCCTTCGTTCCCCCTCAGCTCCCAGATGCATTCCCATGACACTCGGCAGTGAAATACGGACTCGTTTCAAAGGCATTCCATGGGCTGAGACGGTGCGAGCTGGGATCATAAACCAGCAGATGGGTTAATGCTCCCAAGGGCTGGCTCTGGAATTGTGCCTCAGTTTGAGTTTCAACTCATCCTCAGAAGCTGCTTCGTTGGGATGGAGACGAGCCCGGTGCCCCCCGTGCAGGCTGAGTTTTGCCATCTTTCAACAGAAAGGTGGAAGGTTTTAATGGGAAAAAGGGTTTTCTGCTGGGGAAATGCATGGCGGCTCCTTTGCCGTGTCCCTGTGCCAAGGGACTCGGGGAGGGATGGATGGATGGATGGATGGATGGATATCCATGGCTTTCCCTGCCCCAGGCTGCTTCCCTGCTCTGGGAAGCTCAGCGCGGCACAGTGGTACCATCCCTTATCCCTACACAGCTCCCATGGGATCACCAGCACAATGTGAGCAGGTGGGGTTGGAATGAGCATCCCCAACCCCATCTGGCCCTGCATCCTTAGCCATGTCCTGTATCCCTCATCCATGTCCTGTATCCCTCATCTAGGGCTGCTCCTATGGGCACACAGTTGGAGCCTTCAAGGCACCAAACATCTCCTCTCTACCTGTTCATCCTCCATGTGCTTGTGGAGGGAGACAACAGCCTTTGGAGTCACCATGGGGCCTCTAAACCCTCTCAATGCCAGAGCAAATCCCAGCAGCATCCTGCCAGAGCATGAGGATGGGAGCAGAGGTCGGATGGGGTTTCGCATGGCCCTTGACTCGAATGGAAACCAAGAATTCCCGGGATTTGGACAATTCCTCATCCTTTCTGGGAATTCAAACCAAAAGTGAAAGCTGGAGCACAATTCCTCCTCCATTGGACCCAGCTAAGGGAGCCTGGTGCCTGGTTTGCCCCAGCACAGGGGTCTGGCACCACCTTGACCAGTTTAACCAGTAGTGAGCGAACAGCCCCACTTCACGATGCTTTGAAAGGGGCAGGGCGGGAAGGAAGCGCATCCCATGGGACCATGCTTCCCGGCAGAGGGATCTGGAGGAGCTGCTGCTCTCAGTGCATTGTGAGAGCAGATTTGATGCAGGGAGGGCGCTCTGCCTCAGCTCCTTCAGTCCCCTCATGCTCCAGCACCGTGCAATGAGATGTGCTTGTAGACCCAGGCAAACCAAGCAGCCTCCGAGCAAGAACAGGCCCCAAAGGGGAGCTTTATCCAAGGTCTTTCCGGATACAGTGAAGTGAGGGTGACACGATGAGGATGATAAACCCAGGGAGACAAAGGAAGGATGAGGAATACCCCCCCTTCCAGTCCTCCCCCCCCAGCTTCCAGCCTCATTTCCTCCTCTTCGGCAGCAAAAGGAGCCACTTGAATGCGCTCGAGCCCAGAGCTTGGGGGACTTCAAACGCTGCTTTCCCTCGCCTGAGGGCTCAATCCTGCTTTCCCCGGATGATGTCTCCTGTTTAACAAGGGCACATCCACATCCAGCTATTCCCGCACCCTTTGATATTTAATAGGCTGGGTTCCAGTGGAGACCAGGACCCCATTTGCTGCTTCGCATTATGAGTTACAGCCCCATTGCAAGCTCTGGGTTAATTCACTTACGGGAGAGCCAGAAGCAGCCTCTCCAGCTCCAGCATCGCTTCCCCTGTGCCTATTCCCTCCTTTTGCTCTTTGCTGAGCAAATCCTTCTCCCTTCACCTCCCTCCCCAGGTGGGGTTTGCAGTTGGTACCCAAACACTGCGGCACGAAGCAGGTTATTATCCATTCAGCTAAAGGATGCTTTGCCGCCAGGCGAGCACGGGAGCCGCTTGGGATGAATATTAAGCAGGAATGATGAGCAGGGTGAGCTGCCACGCTCCTGCGACACGAGGGGTTTTACCAGCAAGGCTGTTTTGTTTAGCATTGAGGTCTTTAAGATCACGAAGGGTCTTTAATCCCCCTGTTTATCACGGGAACACGATTCCTGCCGAGCACGCAGCTCACATGCATGGGTCTAACAGTCAACGATGGCGCAGAGCTGAATGCCAGCCCATACACGCAACAGGGAGCAGGAACATGTGTCTGGAGGTGATGGAGAGCATGCACGGAGCATCCCAACCCCCCCCAGAATAGCTATGAACTCACAGGGCTGCAAGGATGCGATGCCCAGAAGAAGGTGAGGATAAAGGGGGGATAAAGGCTCGCTCTGCTCCTGGGGCTCAGCATCCCAACTGTCCCAGTGAGCTTAAAGTGGGAATGAGCAACCACACGCTTTGGTTCTCGCTGTCCAGTGATCCTGTATCGAGCAAGGCCACTCTTTCATTCTTACACAGCCAGATCTGCCCTAAATACATGGCTTTAGGCAAGTGATGGTTTCCCTGTTGGTTGGAAATGATCTCAGCGAGGCTTGCAGGGAGCTGAGTTTAAATGTGGCACATCCCTCAGTGCAAATCCCCTGGGAGCTGGGCAGCATCTTTACCTGGTGGCCTCAAATTCAGGGCTGCTCAGTGGCCAAACCCAGTGGCAGGAGGGCTGCTGGTGCTCATGGGGGTCACTGATCGTGGCACATGGTCCCCCATTGCTTGTGCCTCACTTGGGCCACTTTGTAGGGGTTTCTATAATGTATTTGGTCTCAGAACAGGCACTTTCCTCCCTTTCAATACGTGACTGAGCAGATTCCCTTTGCATTGTGGCTTCTCCCACTTGTACCCTAAAGGCATTGGGAGCTCGGCACGGCTGCTGGTGCTGATGGTCTCCCATCGGGCTGCAGCATTGCACCAGTCCCTGGCCTGCTTAAAGCAGGGTCTTAGATCCATCCAGCGCAGGGTCTGGACTCTCTTGTGTTGTAAATGGGATGCTTCTGCCTGCATCGGGCACGAGAGTCCCTGCATGGAGCTGGGGCTGCAGCAAGAGGAGGAGTAATGGCATTGGCAGAAAAGAGCAAGAAAAGGGTCTCTCATGGGCATTCCTTAGTGATGGGTGCAAGAAGCAGCAGGAATCCTCTGGCATTTGGCTTCCCAAGGGAAGCCGGTGGCCTCTTACCCCTGGTTTGACACAAGGCAGGGGTTAGTGAACCAGTGCCCAAGCAAAGCCAGAAGCCCTGATCCTGTTTAGGGCCCAACAGGAAGCTGGGCTGGGCTCCCATGATGTGCTCCTGAAGTCCACAGCTTGGGAATGTCCCATAGAGCTTTGAGCTCCGGCACTGCAGGGAACATCAGCACGCATCCAACCCTTCACCCCTGGTCCCTCTTGCTCCCAGCCCAAGCAGACCTAAAGCACGGACAACGGAATCATTCCCCTCTCCTCCCAGCAGCTTTGCCAGTGATTAGAGGATGCTCAGATGCTGCTGGGTACCTCAAACAATCTCCTCAATGTTTCATTCCCCGCAGTGTGGGATACCTACAGATCCAAAGGGATTATGGACCCCATCTGCAGCACTTTAGGACAGGGACAGGAGACCAGCTGGAAGTCTGGAGCCACCAGGGCCACCCAATGGCTTCAGGGAATGGCTGCTGAGTGTCACCAGGGATGAGGATCAGTGCTTCACACAGTGGGAGCATCAGCAGCCCTCGGCTGATGGCTTTGGGGTGCCTCTGCTCTCACTTGTGCTGTGACCCAAGGACATTCAGGAGGGTGTCTGCCAATTCACAGGGGTTAACGTAGGGGGATAAACCAGACATTTAAGCCCTGGTTTTAAAGCTTCCACCAACCTGTTCCAGACCAGACCCTGTTCAATGGGCTCAGTCACTCCTTGGCCCCCTCCAACATCCTACAAGCCCCGGAAAGGTTGGGAATCACCACCTCCCTTGGTGGCATCTGGGGTTTGTTAAAGCAAATCACTTGCATGCGGAGATGAGGAGGGGGCCGTGAGCTTTCCACCGGCACCAAGCTGGGGAGATGCTGGGAAGATGCAGGGATGTACCAGCGCGGACGGGGGCGATACATACCCCGGCTCAGTGGGATGCAGACATGGACCAAGCCCCTTCCATCCTCCAGACGGAGAAGGCGTAGCTGAGCCTCTCGTGGGCCAGGTAGTTGCAGCTGGTGATCTTGTGGTCCAGCTCATCGCTCTGCAGGACCTGGTACAAGAAGTCTATGTAGCGCGCGGCCAGCTTGAGGGTCTGGATCTTACTGAGCTTATCGGAGGGCAGCGTGGGGATGATCTTCCGCAGCTCGGCGAAGGCGTCGTTGAGGGACTGAGTGCGCTGGCGCTCGCGCACGTTGGCGATGACGCGCTGCGTGTGCGCGTCCTCGAAGGGCTGCGGCACGGGGCTGCGCTTGCTCCGCTTGCCCTGCGGCGATGGGAGCCCGCGCCCCTCGCCCGCCTGGCCGCGCTTGCGGTGGCATTTCTTAGGCGGCCGTTCGCCTTCCTCCTCATCCACGCTGCCCTCGGGTGAGTCCGGGCATAAGTTCTCTTCCTTCATGTTCTCAGCACCTCGGGTTTGGGCTCTTCAGGAGATGCGGTGGGTGAAGGACATGGGAATGGTGGCCTGGAGAGGTCAAGAGGTGCAGCTTGGAGCATCCAAGCCTTGCAGAGCCCTCCAAGGAGCTCGGTTGGTTTTTCCTTTGGGCTACGGAGAGGAGGGCGTTCGGATAACTTTGGGGAATGGCTCTTGCTGATAGGGTGAGGAGGACAGTGGGCGGACCAGGCACAGACCAATGCAGCCGTGCAAGGTAATGCAAACAGCAGTGGAGCTTATGGGTTCCAGATTTCCTCCTTCCCTCCTCCACCGACACCCCCAAGCTCTGCGGCACAGATGCTCCTGCCTGCTGCCCGCATGTCAGGGGACATCGCCTCTGCTGATGTGAGCTCCAGCCATGGACATCAAGGGAGATGTCTTTGAGATTCGGGCTTTGCATTTCTAAGCCCAGTTGACCCTGCAAACGCCAGCCAGAGACAGCCACTTGTTCACTTGGGAACAGGAGACTTTTCTCTATGAGAGATCCAAGTGGAAATGTGAAGCCATGAATGTTTTGATGCAGATTTTCTCTGAATCCAAAGGAAGAAGCAACAGTGACTGCTCTTGAGAAATGGTACAATTCAAAATGAACTTGAGTTTGCATCCATTCATCCATCGTCCATCCATCATCCATCCATCCAGTCATCAATCATCCATCATCCATCCATCCATCCATCCATCCATCCATCGTCCATCCATCCATGCATCATCCATCCATCTCTGCCTCCATTTCTTGCAGCCTACAGTAGAATTCTACCAGTAGAATCAGCACACAGAACTGGAGCCCATTGGTGGCCCATCATCCTCCCATGTCCAAAATGCTCCTACACCTTTGGGAACCCCTGGAACCTTCCCATCTCCCTCTCCAAGGTGTTTCTTCTCCAGCATGTCTTGACCTAATCCAAGCTGCCTCTTCTCATCAGGCTCATCAGCAACTCTCACCCTGAGTCTCCCTGGGGGGACATTGAAGTCCTGGCAAGATGCTCTAAGGGGCTATAGGGATTCATCCCCAGCAGAGCTCCATAGCCCTTGCTACAACCTTGCTCTGTCTCCTGAGAGCACAAAGGGGTCTGATGGGAACAAGAGAGTGTCAAAGAGCCACAGGAATTCATCAAAATCACTAAAATCATCCCAAACCCGGCAGTTGCTGCATTGACACCTCCTGGCTATAGAAATAGAGGTGATTTAGCTCCTTTTTATAGCAGCTACATAGAATATCTCGTGCTAATAGGACTGTGTAACACACGACAGCGTTCTCCTCCACTGAGGAGCCTGCACCGAGCCACAGTGGGATCCTGTGCCCACTCCCAGGCGGGAATGACGTGGATGCAGCAGCTCAGGCTGAGCATGAGCAGAGGCTGCAGGAGAGAGTCCTTGGAAAGGCAACGACCTTTCCCTATTGCCTTGCTGCGTGCGGTGAATTAACATCCTCCTCTTGTGTTATCTTCATCCTGAATAACCTACGCTGTTGTACTGCAGCCACCTCTCTGCTCAAGAACCTCTCCTATAGCCTGAAAGGAGGAGGAGAAGGAGGATGTCCTCTCCCCTTTAGCACTAGGGCTGAATAAGAGCAAGGCTCTTGGCCAACTGTTGTTTTCCCAGTAGGAAAAGCCCTAATTTGATGTCAGCTACACGGTATTCCTTCAAAAAGTCCTCCATAGACCTGCCATGCATATGCAACCTTGCTCACATCCCGTTGCCCATCAGCGCTCACAGCAAACCCCTTTCCACCCCCTTGCCTCCCTAACTGCATCCATCCGGGTGTTGCTTCTCCACTGGGATGCACGTATCCTGAAGGTGCTTTTCTCTGTTTCAAGGAATACGTTTTCACATCCCTCCATGGGCTTCTCTTGAGCATCCTTAATGCTGGGTGGGGGGGACCAAGTGAAAGGGCAACCTCAGATAAATCACTTCAGCCCCTTTCCCAGTGATGCTGGCAGTGTTCAAGGCCAGGTTGGATACAGGGGTTTGGAGCAAGCTGCTCCAGTGGAAGGTGTCCATGCCCGTGGCAGGGGTTGGGGCTGGAGGAGCTTTATATGTCCGTTCCAACCCAAAGCATTCCATGATTCCATGGTTTGAGAGAAGATGCCAGGATCAGGTCGATACCGGGAGCTACTGGGATGGAGCCCGGTGACTCCCCTCCTCCTACGGCGCCCGCAGAGCATCGGCTCAACCCATTCCTCACACGCGAACCCTGTCAAGACAGTGCCAAGCATCAGATGTTGCTGCTGTGGGCAGACAATGGATCCCAGGGGCTGGGAAAGTGGGAGGAAACAAAGGCAGAGGGAAAAATCCCCCAGAGAGAGCAGGATTTTGGCTGAATCCTGGGTCCTCTGATCCCGCTCAGCTCTGCCAAGGGCTGGGGAGCTGCCAGTTAACACCAGCTGAGGCCCAGGGCTCGTGCTTGGGCTTTCTTTTCTTATTCATCTTTTTTCTCATTTTGCTTTATTTTTCCTCCCCTTTTTTTCTCATTTTGCTTTATTTTTCCTCCCCTTTTTTTCTCATTTTGCTTTATTTTTCCCCCCTTTTTTTCTCTCGAAATAGCTCAATTGAATTGCACTGGAGAACAGCTTTGGCCCATGGAAGTGAAGCTGGGGCATGGTGCTGATACCCTTGAGCAAAGAACGATGAGCTTTGATGTGCAGAAGGAGCAGCTGGACACCCAAAAGGCTTTTTTTTCACCCCGATTTGGCTGATTTATGGCAAAAAATAGTTTCTCCTTTAAACTTTTCCGTTTTTTCAGTGGATTTTGGTGTTGTTTTTTTTTTTTTTGGGGGGGAAAGAATATAAAATATGAAGATTTCATGGAAAGGTCACGAGTTCCCAAACTGGCTTCAACACCATGGCTTTTGCAGCTGCTTGGGGGTTTAGAGCCCTCGTCTTGACAGAGTGAAGGATTCAGACCTGCAACATGCATACTGAAAGCAAAAAGCAACTTGATTCCCTAAGGAGCAACCAGATGGAAGATCTGAATTCCCACCATGTCCCATCCCTTCTGCCTGCCTCCCATCCCCATCTTCCTCCACCCTCGCATCCGTCTTTCCTGAGCGGTGCTTTTGGGTTCAGGTAGGATATGTCCCCATTGCTCGGGTCCGATCTGAGCCTGAAGATGGTTTGCAGGGCTCCTGTGGGGCCGATGGGAAGAAGGGAATGGTGGAAAGAAGGCAAGGAAACATGGGGACACAGCAAGGAGAACTGGAAGAGCAGGGCTGAGGCTCACCATAGCATCAGGGCGGCTCATCAGATGGAAGCTGTTCCATAGGGTTGAGGTGGAAGACAAGGTTTCTAAAGGAAAGGGGCCGAGGCATCCCCTTAAAACCACATCCTTTGGTGGGCTGAAAGCACATCTTGGTCAGGCCGAGCCTAGTTCTCTCTCTGAGCCTGAAGATGCTCCTCAGGTCTTAGGGGTTAGATGGAGTCTTTGGGTTGATGCCCATGGGAGAAGAGCTTGGAATGGAGCTGTTGCTCCTCCACCACAGGTTTGGGAAGGGGACAGGAGGTTCCATCCTGGGGGTTTGGGAAGGGGTTGAACCGTGGGACAACAGAGCTGCAAACCTGCAGAGCTGGGATAACACGCTCCATGCGCGAGCCCGGTGCTGCCCATCCCATCACTGTGTGATGGCCAAGAGCCCGAGCAGCCCTGGGCACCAAATCCGACGCAGAGGGGGTTTAATTCGGGCTTTTTCTGTTGCAACCTCCCCTCCTTTGTTCGAAAGGACCGAACGGGGCTCCCTGACAACAGCAGAGGAGAACGCACATGAAAGGAGCCGGGAATAGCGGCTGGAGGCTGGGGAAGCAGCTTCGGCTTCCCAGGTTTTTCCAGTTACTGCAGCCCCGGAGTGGAAACATGTGTGGTGCGAAGAGGAATGCGGAGCATCCGCTGCAGCGTGTGGTTGCCGCGGCAACCGCAGGGAATGCGGGCTTGGGACGGGGGGGGGGATTGCGCAGGGCCTCGGCTGGCAAAGGGAGCTGGAGCGCTGCGGGGGCCTTTGATCCCTGCGCCCGCAGCGGTGATGGATGGGCTCGGGAGTCATTTCCTTGTCAAAGTGACCTCATGGGCCTGGAACTCGCTGAGCTCTTTAAGGACTAAAAGATGTTCCCCCGGCAAAACGGGCCCCCTCCGCGCACACACAACGCGAGCGCATCCCCGGCCGGCAGTGGGGGGATGAAGGGGGCTGGCGCTGGTGCTGCCGGTGAGGATGGGAGGTGTGGGGCTTCTCAGGCGTGATTTGTGCCTTGCTTAGGGGAGGAGGTGTGGGATGGGGCGG
>JANEXQ010063450.1:0-10667 GCA_026283885.1 Poicephalus gulielmi
CCAGATCCACACAGGGTACAATGACCACATCTACCACTCCATATTCTACTCTGACACGAATCATAACTGTGTTTTTCCCCCTCTGTTTCAAGTTCCATTAGGAATGAGCTGTTTTAAAAATTATATCAACTGTGATATTTCAAATTCTGGGAAGTGTTTTTCAAAAGGCCTTGTACTGGGAGGTAATAAAAGATTTGTTTAGTTTGCTTAGGTTTGAACTGGAGAGAATTTTATAATGCTGGAAGTGGAGCCTAGGTGAACCACAATTCTGATCTAGCTTGATGTCTGTGTCCCTAATTCTAGAGCAGCATTCAAACTGCTTTAGACACAGGGATTTACTGAGAATATTTCTTGTCATTTATTCTCAGTAAGCAAATCAGTTTTTCTTCGCAGTATATACTCTTGAGAAATGTGGCTTCAGAGTGTTTTGTATTCCTAGGAAGGGTACATGTAGCAACTGAGTTCCATGGAAACCTTGTCTGTGGCCAGTTTTAGTTTATCAGGTCAGAACTTGCAATCAAAGCCTCACTGCATACAACAGAAAGAGGGTTCTTCTATAGTTTCCTTTAACCATGATACTTATGTTTAAGCTTCTCTGTAGCAACAAAAGCCTATGTGTGATGAGTGGTGAGTTTGTTTTGTTTTATTCTCTTTGATTATTGTAGTCACAGAATAGCGGGTCAGAAGAGTTGTGCTTTAAACTCATCAGGAGTTTTTATATGATCTCAGTGACTTATAAAGGAGTGCTTGTATATTAGAGCCATGATGAAGCTTTGTAATATGATTGTTAAAATCAAACTATTAAACATAGAGTACCATAGGAGTACAAAGCATGCAGTGGGTATTATTTCAAAGAAATATTTAGATTTTCTTTTTAAGCTTTTGAACTTTCTTCAAGCTTAAAATAGGTACTTCTAGTCCCAAAACAAGCATGATCGAAGGTCACATAGTAATTAACTCTTGGATACAATTCATTGGCATTAGAAAGGTGTTCTTCAGTTGCTTTGCGATGCAGAACAAATGCTTCATTAATCAGAAACATATCAACCTGAGACTGAAAACTAATAGAATCAAGTGCTATGATTTGACATTGCTGGGGACACCACATTATAAACATCTTTAGTTATGCAATTTTCAGTATAAATATCTGGATTTTTTTTTTTCTTGAATGTGAGGATTTTGGAAGACGTTTTTAATGACCCAAGACTTGTGAGAAGACACAACCAAACCAAAGCTATCTTCAAAAACAGGAAAAGAAGGGATGAGAATTTTTCAGTAAAAAATCTGGATCTCGCACAAATTGTGGCCATTATAGTCTCTTCAGTACTGTGGGGGAAAAAAAAATAGGTGGTTATAAACAGCCATAATGAGGTATATAAATGCTAAGTGCATTTTTTTTACTCTAGTGAAAATTCTCTATGCACAGCAGAACTGGATATTTTTTTATCTTTTCATTTGAAAGGAAGGATGCAAAAATGAGTTTGAGAGGAACCTCTCTTCCTCTTTGTGAGGTAGAATTTAAGGAGCAGACCACTTGAAGAGGTCATCTCCTTGTTCACCTTGCTATTAGAGCTAGGCTCTGAACAGACATGGTCTAGAGTGAAAAAATAACCTTTTTTTTTTTTTTTCCCACTCTGATGCCTGAGGTTTTTGTGAGGCAGAGAATTTCACTCATTGTACTTTGAGATTTCACTGTGTTTTATAATCTTGGCATGCATCACTTTTTTAAGGGGAAAAAAAAAAAGTGTACCTAGCAACGGAAGAGTCTACATATCCTTCATTTGGAAAATTCTTAACACTACTTATTTTCTCTCTCTGTAAACATGTTAAGATGTCTGGAACTGAAGTACTGTTAAAGTGCTTTTTTTGCCTCTTTTTTCTTTTTTTTTTTTTTTTGTGGTCCTTGCTGTTGTTTTTTTTGTTTATTTTAAGAACTTGTTGATAATTATGTCACTTTAAAAGTAGAATTTTCTCAGCTGCAGTACTAGTCTTGAGAAAAAAACCAGACTGAACAAAAAAAGTCATAAGAGCAGCTATCATAAATGAGTCTTGGCCTAGAGCACTATGCAATCACATTATGTTTTTCTGTTTTGTTTCTTGCCACACTGCCATCTTTTGAATATGTTACTATTCAAATGTATCATCACTGCACAAACCATCATTTGTGACCTCCCTTAATGTTACCATCTGACTAGTTTCTGTGTTCCTTTACTGCACTCTGCATATTTCAAAGAGCAGATTGTTATTGCTATCACTGTCACATTGTTTTCCATTTTTTCTGGCTAGAACAGTGGCAGAAACAGCTCTAGGTATAATATAAGTGGATGCATGATTAAGATATAAAATAAATATTTAAGCTTTCCATCTGTTTCAATGATGAGAATGTTTCTTTTGATATTTTTTATTTAAGTTTAAAAGATTTAAAACTCAAAAATATTGTCAGAAGCTTCTAGCAGTTTCTAAAATTTACTTTTGAAAATGTTTCTGATCTGGAAGGAAAAATATTGCAAAGATAGTGCCAGTACTTTTCTTTGCAAACAGTCTTTGTCATGTATGGGCCAACTCTTGAATGATAATAAATGAATGAAAGCAGAGCCAACCCAAATTTCAAGGGATTGATTTTTGAAAGATTCAATTCTAAACTTAAAAAAAAATAAAAATGTGCTGAAATTGTATTACCAATTATATTTTTTTCTTTTTCTTTTTTTTTTTTAAGTCATGCAAGAATTTATTTTTGAAGACAGAATTTAGGATAGACCAATGTGATAGTCCTGAGCCTCAGACCCTTTAGGTGTGGGTCTGGGAATTTAGTTTGATGTATTTGGGAACCATAAGGGTACATGTTGCAGAACCTGACTTGGTCAAAATTAATTTTATTTAAAATTTATAGCAGGCATCTTTTCAACTTAATCGGCTGCTGCTCTTGCCTTTCTTGGGAAAGCATGAAATCACTCTTAAAAGGGCTGCTTTAAGGAAATGTCATCTCAAGGATTGCTGAGATGCTTACCTTAAAGGTCACTGTCAGGCCTAAAAATTCAGTTGTCTTGGAACTTAGATATAGGATCTTTGCTGCCATTAGTTCATTTATCTCTCTGCAGAGCAGAATACTGAACTTTATGGAGAGAGAGGAGATTTTGCTCCTTTGTGAAGATCTTAAGAGTAGTGGAGGAATTATTTCTCTGGACTTTGGTAGACGGATTGTCTGAAAATTTCCTTATGTAATAGGCAGAATGGATAATTTAATCTTTAGAAGATTTCAGACTTGTGATTTCTTAATGAAAGGTAAAAAGAACTCTGAAAATCTGGACCAAGTTGCTGTAAAAAGTAGAAAAGAGGGTATGGGTTATTGAGAGTTGCACAGGTGCTTCTTTGAAAAGCCCACTGCAAGAAGTTAGGAAAAGAAGTGTGGTAAAAAGTACCTGACAGTTACTAGAAAGGCATTTTTTTTTTTGTGCTGTGTAGTGATAGGATGCATTTTTTAAAATGTGGCAGAGGAGAAAACATAGAGTACTGGAGTATTCTATGACTAAATGAAATGAGGGTGGAGAAAGGGTGCTTGAAACAGAAGAGCCAGAAGGCAAGAGCTGTTAATATTGTTGGTGAACGCTGCAGATTGTAACAGAGCACTGGTATAATTACTCATGATGATGTTTCCTTTTTTCTATCTAGTGTCTAGTTTAGCAGCCTCTACTATCTCTGATTCTTAAATGACAAATTCATTTCATTAGCATAAATTTCTAGGGTGAAACTGGACTCATTTCACAAAATTCGTGGAGAATCTTGGGCTCAAGCTATACATTCAGCACTTTGAAGTCTGAAGTTGCTGCTCCCACCAGTTCAACTACCCAAGGGGAGTATCTGTTATATCCTTTTTTTCACATAGTCACTCCTTTGTACGAAGAACTTCACAAGCAAGCAGTTTTGCTCTTTACACTGTGATCTGTATCTCCATCCTCTTAATCTCTCTCTGTGCCGAACCTAGTCATCATGTGCATCAGTAGTTTTAACAGCCCATAAATTATAGACAGTAAAATCCCTTGCATTTTCCCACCACACATTTGCCCCCTCTGTGTCCTCATTGCGTTCATGTTCTGTTCTTTGATTCCTTCTGTGTAGACAACTCTGTCTCAATGGGTTTTATTTCTGTTTTTCAGGCTTGACTCTTAAGTATGCAGATTTCACTAAGATAAACCTCCGTAGGGCTGACTTGGCATTCAGTGTCATTTGTCAATTTCATTGATCACTCTCTCACCAGTAGTATGGAGACTTGCAGAGTCAGCAGCTAGCAATGGGCTAGAACCTCCAAACTAAAAATAAAGAGCTTGCTGATTTCTCTGCAGTGGGACTTTCAAAATGAATATATATATATAAAAGGCATTTCTGTTTCATTCAACTGTATTTTTTTCTTATTAAATCCTTCTTATTTTCCAAAAGATGATTCTTCTGTGGAAAAGAAAACTGTGCTTTGCACGTTTAAATGATTTTACATTTTATTCTCTTTCTTACCTCTACATCCATAAGAGTCAAACAAGAAAGCACTTCGCATACAAGAGTACGTCTGCTCTCCAATTTCAGAGGGATGTGACCTAAGTTTAATGATGTATTTTCACTACTCTCGCCCTACCTCTCCCCTCTCCTCTCCTCGCCACCCTTCTTTTATTTGCATCAGCTCTGTAATCCATATAGGGGGAGTGTGTGTTTGAGAGAGAGAACAAATGGTTGAGTTGAGGATAAATGCCCAACTCTGACAAGCTGTTTTATTTCAGCTGAAGGAAAACTTAACAACATTTTGACTGGTACAAAGTCTCCCTAGATTGAATGTATTTTCTTAGAGGATCTAAAGTTTTTGAAACATAAAGTCTTTCCTAGATAGCTCTTCAATAAGTATTTCCACAGAGTGGAATTGAACAGTCCTTTTCCTGCCTTTCTGTGCCTTCTTTTCCCATATACATGGTCTAGACTTATCTCTTTGTCAGGAAGAAGATGTGCAGATTCTCCATGAAAGTGTCATCATTTTGTCACAGATAGAGGAGCTAAAGAGTTGCACGACGGACAGTCATGTGGCTCTGTCTTTTTCACTTCCTGAATACTACTGCACTAACAATTCTATGTGAAGCAAACACAATTGTTTGTAGATAGTACATGCAACCTATGCATTCCCTTCTCCTCTCCACTGCTTGCTGTCGTCTTTTGCTATTTAATGGGACTCATAAATGAAAAGGGGTGGAGTGAAGATCTGGGGTTGCATGGGCATTATTTGTATGCCTGATTTTGTACAATGTAGAATCATAGAATAGTTAGGTTTGGAAAGGACCTTAAGATCGTCTAGTTCCAGCCCCCTGCCATGAGCAGGGACACCTCCCACTAAACCATGTCACCCAAGGCTCTGTCCAACCTGGCCTTGAACACAGCCAGGGATGGAGCATTCATTGTAGTAAAAACTTAAAGTATTCCACTGTCATTCTTGGCAGTGATATTTTAAATTATTTAAATGTTCACTTAGTAATTTTCCATTGTTGTTCTCTCTGAAGGCGCCATAAGCCTCAAGCCTGCAACCCTTTGTTCAGGGACTTGAGCATAATATTATTTTCACTGTTGAATTCAACAGTCAGGAAGATGCTGTGCTTTGTGGATGATCAGAATACCTTATTTGCCCTTTTCCTTTTCATGTAATACAAAACCGTTTTGGAGAATCATCCTGGCAAAGTTTAACTTACTGATGTTTGCTTACCAGGCTTATGTTTGTAAATGCGGTGAGATAGTGCTGCTGTTTCGAAGATGACTTAATTGAAGTGGTGGTTCTAGCAACAAATGAGTAAAGGAGTCATATGTAGTGTAGCAGCTCACAGAATTCACTGAAATCTAAACTCTTTTAATTCCAAACTAAATTGTAGCTTTCAGTATAAAAATTGAAAAAAAAAAATTATTTTGGTTTAAAAGATGAGAAACCCCTCATTCACTCCATAATGTTGTTCATCAATGTTTACAAAGAAAAGAAACACAGGCACAGGAAAATGTTACCGTGGGGTTTTTTTGTTGTTTATGTGTGTGTGTGTATATATATATATATATGTATGTCTAGATTGTCTGCTGTTCTCTATACCTGAGTAATAATAATGTGAGCATGTTGCATGGTGTCTACACCTCTAAAAGTTTTGAATACTATTTCATCTATATTTTGGAGGTTTATATGTTCACTGTGCTTCCACATTTCACACAAATAGAAACGTAACAATAATACTAATAGTATAATGTCAGTCTTTCAAATGACAAGAGAAACTAGCTATGAAAAATTGATATTTTTTTATTTAATATATATTTTTTCCTCTGTTTTGTGTCTTGGAAGGCTTCAGAAGGAAGGATAGGGAAAAAGCAAAACTGAATGTTGACAGTAATCGGTATATCCTGAACTCAAAGTCTGAAGGTCATGTACTAGACATGGCTCCTATAAAACACTTGTGTTTGCCTCAGCTTGGTACTTGTTACAGTGGAGCCTAGGACCTTTGGAAAACTGAGGTCTAAGGGGAGTTAGGGTGCTCAGTATGTATAAAAATGACACCATATACTACTCTTAAGTGTGAGATCACTTTGTCATGAAATAGGATGGTTATAAGTAATAGTTGCTTGCTTAAGTTCCAAATTGATGCTGACATTTTCTTTTTTAATACTGAAAATAGTCCTGTTGAGTCCATGGCAAAACAAAATGAAATGTGAATCTGGCAGTCCCATAATTTATTTTCTCCCAATTTATCCTCTTTTTCAGAGACTTAAAGCTACTCGTTTCCCAGGTGAACTCTACAATACTTTATTTAGGCTGTTGAAGGTGGTCACATATTTAGTTTGTCATTTGTTCTGTATTCCTGTGACAATATTTCTTTCATTAAATGGATGTCCTAATCAGAAATAATATTTGATGTCCAAATTATTGATTATGTTTGTTTATTCACCACCGGTTGGACCAGAAAATCTCCTTGATTATACATCCAATCTTACTGCTTTACTAAACCCCATCTCTATACCTTTCCTGAATAATAAATAGACATCCATGCTGTGTCTTTATAACTGAAAGTTGTAGGGAGTTGATCTGTTGACTTGGGGTGCAAGGGAGGAATGCTTGGATTTTCTACTGCTGTTAAAAATTAATGAATATACAACATATGTTCCAAATATTGCTGATTTTGTGAATGACTTTCTGCTAAGGAAAGGTTAGCACAGGTGTTTAATGCTAAATTAACAGAAATTTACCTTCAGTTTAACAAGGAGATTTGATCTCTTTTTTCATAGAGCTTTGGTTTCTGTGCTATGCATATGACATGCCTGTGCCTTGTGCTCTTAGATGTTGAATGCTGAGTCAGATTAGAATCTTACACAACAGAGTCACAGAAACAAGAAAATAATCTGCTTTTACAAATGACATGTTTAATAAATTATTGTATTACACAATCCATTGTGAAGGGCCAGATTATGGCTAGATCTTGTGAATACTAAACAGCAGTAGAATTTAAGTGCCTATGAAGAAAAAGTCATAGGGAAAAGGGCACCTTTGTAAGAGCCAATGTAGGAAAAAGCTCCCAAGAATCAACCAACCAACCAAAAAACATGAATGCAAAACCCTTCACATTTTTTAGCTTCTTTCTTTGCTTGCAAAAGCAACTTTAAAAAAAAAAAAAAAAAAAGATCTAAACCAACCAAACAAAAGGCTTTTACATGCTCCTGTAGTTTGGCAATGTGTAGCACACAAGGTAAGAATAAAAATTCCAACAGAAGTTACATGCTTCATGAATTCAGGCTTGGCTGATGAAACTAAAGAACCTGTGATACCCATGAGACTGAAACTCTTGTTACAGGTTGTGGCCTTCAGCATTTTCTGTAGTTGTTTCTCTACAGTTCTGGATTCAGGATTCAGATTAGGTTCTTTGTCATAGTAGGTACCCATTGCAACTGGTTGGAAGAAAGAAGAGTTGCTGAACTGTAGAAACTGAATGAGGCATGTGCCTATTGGTCCCTTGTCTATGCTGTTCTTGCACTTTTACTCTCCCTGTCCTTAGGAAATATGCCTCCTGTCTTCTTCAGGAATGTTTGCACTTATAGCAGTAAACTGTCAGTTGCCTTTCTTGTCTTGATACTAAAATCTCAGGGAAATGACAGATAATCTCTCAACCATGAAGAATTCTTCATCTGTGTTCTGTGATCTCAAAAGCAGATCCTTCCCCACAGAAACCTTCAGAGAACAACAGTGATACAACTCATACACAAACGCACACAAAAGTGATATATGTGTTTTATTCCATTAATGTTTGCATTAAGATTGAATGTTTAATAAACTTCTACTAGTTGCCTTTGTTTACAGTAAGGCATTTACTGGGCTTTTTTTCCTCTTCCCCTTCTCCCTCCTCTCCCCCCCACAAGAATTTAATTATGTGTCAGAACTGAAAGCATAAAATGTTTGTGCTGCAAGGTTCAGTTGCTTTTTATGTTACCAGACTGGATCTTAGAACTAGTATTTTTTTCAATAGCAAATACGAATGCCAAACAGAGACAAGAGCTAAGCTATAACGAACATCAAGATTAGGAACTTTAGGTGAGCAGAAATTCATCTGAGTCCATGCAGAGTCCAGTTCCCAACTTTCTCCCACTGAAATGAGTAGCCAAAAGCCAACTGACTGCTGAGATCAGTCCCAGATATATACACAGTATGCTGTGTTACTGCAATGCCTCCTTCTAGTAACGAGTGATAGGACACGCAAAGGTTGATAAAATGATATCCTGAGATATATGCAAAAAGGAAGATGATGGAAGATGGATATTGCAACATGGCAACTGCGAGGACAGTGTAGTATGCCCATGGTAGAAACTTGTATTGCACAACACCATTGCTCTTAGTTTTTGCAGGCTTTTCTGTGCTGAATGTTTCATGTTTCATTTTCCATGACAAAGAATAGTAGCTGCAAGAGATCTCTGAGGTCCTTTGGGGCTCCAGTTTCAAAGGCATAGTTCATCATTGACTCAATGGTGAGCTGAAGTATAAAACTGGAAGAATGCAGTGATAGCTAAAGATTACTATCAGTGTTACAAATCCAAACCTATATATCTAAGTATGGATTTTCATCTAATTTCTTATTGCGAAGTAATTTCTTCGTACAGAGTCACTGCATACCTTTAAATAATATTTCAATTCTCTGTTAACATTATAGAAAGTTAAATAGAGTTTGAAATGCTGATGATCTTACAAATTTAAATAGTATTATATATTAAAAAAATAAAAATCTGCTGACCCAAATGTATTAGAAGCAAACCTATATAAAGGAACAGTTAATCCAGAACTACTGTGAGATATATTATGTATTGTTTGACATATTTTTTATGAGCAAGCAGAAGTGCCCCATCGTTTACACTGCAGTAATGTGCCTTATTGTTAAATTCAATAGGAAAAGCTATTCATATTGTAGTGTGATTGAAAAGAAAATTGAATCCTTTTGATGTTATAAATGTGTCTATTACTGCATGTGAACACAAATTTTCCATGGAAATTATGGTGAAAGTAGTGATTCTCCTGGAAAAATGCATTAGTGTTGACATGTTCAATTTTAGCCACATCAGTATATAAATACCCTTTAACCATGGTCAAATTGTTGGGAATGTATATAGTGTATCTACATGAGTCAGTTGTCTGTCTAAAAATATATGTACCTGTAGTCCAGTTATGTTCGCTGTTTCAGCTGAAAGGGAAATAAAAAAAAAAATGATTCACACATATCACTGTTTTCTAAAAACCACAATATACCTAGCAGGATTTTGGTTATGAAGCAAATTATGTGAGAGGTAGACTGTCCGCTCACTTGCATGGCAATTAGTTCTATGTAAATTTTTCTTGTAATGGAGATAGTCTGTGCTCCTTTGCACTGACAATTGAATTCAAAAAAGTGTATCCAACAGCTAAAGATTAATGGTAGTGGCACTTCGAAAGTTTGCAGTTTGTCCAGGATCATAAGTAGAAGAGCCAAATGTTGGGTTTTTTCCCCTATCTATGAAGCCTGCTGTATGCTGTTCTGTTAACTAAAATTACACATACTGTTTCAAAATGTATTGCTGAATGCACTTTTTGTATTAAGGTTCATTAGGTTATATGACATAATGCAATAAGAACTAACCTGACATAAGCAGACATGAAAACAGTTATGTATACTGCATTGTAATTATACAAAACTACCAGTGTTTTAGGAGGGAAAACTCATTCCTCAGTGCTCACTTAGTATAGCTATGGCAGTACTGCTTCCTGTTGTTTTAATCCAATAAAAAGCACACAGTAGATGTGGCTAACTTGTTTTTTGCTTTGGTGGTGGCTGGGGTTTTTTGGTTTGTTTTTTTTCAGGCTTTGTGAACAGAGATTTATTATGTGGAGTATCTAGCAAACTTCTTAAAATGATAGAAACTTAAAAGGAACATGAGAAGGACTTTCAATTCCATATTTAGATGATAATTTTATTTAGTACCCGTGTAGTTAGAGTCTGTCCTAGCATCAGTTTCTTGTGTTACTGCAGTGTGATTTATTTTTTTCCACTGGAGTAATGGAACTAGGTACATGAATGAGGGAGTGTCCTGGGTTCAGCAGTAGCAGTCATTTTTCTCCTTCTTAGTAGCTGGTGCAGTGCTGTGTTTTTGATTTT
>JANEXQ010063455.1:0-11828 GCA_026283885.1 Poicephalus gulielmi
TGGGTCAGGTGTCCTGTCTCTGCTTCCTCCCGGCTTCCCCTCCTCCCTGGCACAGCATGAGGCTCAGAAAGTCCTTGATTAATGTAAGCATTCTAAGCAGTAGCTAAAAACATCAGTGTTATAACTGCTGTTCCCAGACCAAAGGTCAAAACCACAGCACTGCACCAGCTACTAAGAAGGAGAAAAATGACTGCTACTGCTGAACCCAGGACATCTATCTATACCTGTCAAAGACATTAGTGTCTTCATTTGTTTATTGCCATCAGCTCAAGATTAATGCCCCCACAGTCCTGCTGCCAGAAGGCAGTATCTCAGTATATCCTAATCCGTGTCACAGCAAAGTCAAATGAGCTAAAAAGCGTTATCAAGTTTTATATGGAGGACAGCTTTTACATTGCACTGAAGCAGGCTAGGAGTATTCACTCAGTGCTTTCCACAATCTGTAAGTAAGAGAATTAACTTCCGGTTAGGATCACTGACAGTGCAGCTTATAGGTGGCAGGGCTTAAAGTTTTGTTTTTTATACACAAAGTTAACAAAAACTTTGATCTGAATGTGAAAGCCTATGTGGTTTAAGAGGGTTTTGTTTTCCTCCTCTAGAATCACAGCTATTGCCTTGCGCAAGTAGGAAGAGAGATTTGAAAATGTGAATAACTTAATGCTAGAAAAAAATTGATTCAGAAATATAGAAGAGTATCAGAGGAGTGTATTGATATTTAATCACCCCTTTAAAGGAAAATATTAGCATGCATCTTTCTGAATTAACCTTTTCAACATTTCCACTACAGTGAACAATATACAATATACTATATACAGTGTGAAATCAACAGCATAAAATTTAGAGAAAAAGAAATGTCTCACGCATATCAGGTGTTGCAATAGAAACAAAGATTTGTGCAGTGGGAATGCATTTAGATGGTAAGACAGTATTGTAAAAATTTCTGCCAGCAACAAACTGCTATTTATCAGCACTGAAGGGGATGTGACTGCTGTCATGGGCTTGTTTCTTTCCATAAGAAAAGAGGAATTAGGAAAGGAATCCATGGTCTGTTTTGTGGGGCAGAGGAACAGTATTTAGGTAGAGTAACAATACCCTTTGTACTCTTTTCCTAACAGAGTTACTTACAAGGCCTTGAGGACTTTTTTCAGTGAGATAAATTCTAGACACTTCTGTCAGTTTTAGTGCTGCCTGACTATAGACCATCAATAAGTCCTTAAATACTAGGAAGCAGAATCATAGAGTCATAGAATCAGCTAGGTTGGAAAAGACCTTTAAGATCTGATGAGTCCAACTGTTACCCCAGGACTGCTAAGTCCGACACTAAACCATGTCACTAGGAGCCTCATCTACACATTTTTTTAACACTTCCAGGGATTTAACACTCCACCACTGCCCTGGGCAGCCTGTTCCAATGTCTGACCACCTGTTTGGTGAAGAAACTTTTCCTAATATCCAGTCTAAACCTCCCATGGTGCAGCTTGGGGCTGTTAATTCTTGTTACTTGGGAGAAAAGTCCAGGCACCTCCCTGCTCCAACCTCCTTTCAGGTACTTGTAGAGAGCAATAAGGTCCCCCCTGAGCTTTCTCTTCTCCAGACTAAACAACCCTGGGTCCCTCCACCATTTCTCATAAGAGTTGTGCCCCAGACCCTTCATCAGCTTCATTGCCCTTCTCTGGTCTGGCTGCATCAACTCAGTATCTCTCTTTCAGTGAGGGGCCCAGAACTGAACACAGTATTCGAAGTAGTAAATACAGAAGCTAAAATGGATTTTAACCTCCATATAAAAGCTGTATAAACATCATCTATTTTTTCAGTTCCATCATCTTCTAGGTGATATTAGGTAGGGGTATCTGGGGTACTAAAATATACTAGGTTGAGTCCTGTCCCCTTCAGTTTAAGTACATGTGGCCCCTTAAAAGGAACAGCAATCCATAATGCTGGGGAAAAGTCAATGCACTGTTGCCAGGAATAAGTTTAGATGACAATTTCAAAGCTTACACTGAATTTTTGCTTAGAAAACAAGCTTTTTCTTCCAGGAGAAGAGAATTATCAGCAAAATTGTTTTTTAAAAAAGTTGAATTATTATTTTTTTCCTTTCTTCTTTTTAAGTATGGAATATGTTTTGGGAACCAGGTCTGTTAACTGTCAGTGTCATGAGGACAGATGGACAAGCAGGGAGCCAAGTAAAGCCCCTTCAGAGAGTTTCAAAGTGATGTGTTCCCTCCCTAGAGTAGCTCTTTGAATGAGAGTCTCCTCTTGTGCTGCTCCCACTAACTAAATCTAAACAGTATTTCAGGCTCAGAGAGTTAGTAGAACCATGTGGACACCTGTAGACACGCTACAGGCATCCTGTAGGCAGCAATCCACAACATTAGAGCTGGGTCAGACATCATGCTCTATGACGTGGCTTCCTGCCTGACACCCTCAGGCAAACCTCCGAAATGTCTTCTCTCTCAGGGTTTGAGGCAGCTGAACCAGGCAAGGTGTGGGGAGAGGAAAGCAGGAGATCATCTGGATGGGGAGAAGCCAGAGAGCTAAATTGCAAATAGGGAAGTGTGCATTAAAAGGATATACTTGGAGGACATGGTCCCACCAGGTTCCAACTACTCTCAGCTGACAACAAATGCCTTTGATCCCTGACCCTACAAGCCAGATGCTGCTTCTCAGATCACCAGTCAAGCTAACTGCTAACACACCAGCAACGAAGCAGAAGAGATGCATCAGTGATGCAAATAAGCAGTAAAGAGAATGTTCATTGGGAAATAATTGTGTAAAAGTAAGACATTGGAAATTTGAGTAAGGCCAGAACAGATATAAATAACAAAAACATTATCAGCTGAATCACTTTTCCTTCTGTAACGTATGATTTTGACAAATGAAAACACTGTATGGGACAATATCAAATTATTTTTTCATCATCTTTCAGTAGCAAATGGCTTTTAAAAACAATTTCTATTTTCTCATTGTGATTATGTGGAAATTATGAATTAAAATGATCTCTTCAGTTGAACTCTTAACTCATAATTTATATGCTTACTTATAAGCATATATATATATATATATACACACTTTCTAGGGATGGCTTCTTTTGCATCCTAGAAGATAAACAGATAGATTTTAATGTCTACATTTTAGCATTGTCCATACATACATAAGTGCAGACATTTTGCTTTAATATTGATATTATCAAATGGAAAATTCCAATTATTCAGAAAACATTCTTCTGCATAATTTGCATTTTATGCCCCAATTTTTTTAAAATTTTTATTTCAGAATGCCTTACTAGCATAATCCTGGCTATTGGGTACCATAAGTGAAGACAGAATTAATTCAAATCTCTCATTTTTTAAATACCACACTATGGAAGAAATGGTCACTGTTTTCTATACCCATCTATACCCATCTTATATTATAGCTTCATGATAGAAAAACACTGGCTGCTGTGAAACTGTAATAAACTCTCTTTTCCCCCTCCTTGTGGCTGCTCATTTCCACATCTGTACTACAGCCTGCCTTCTCTTCAGATATACTGTCACTAATATTCACTTAGAAGAGAAAGACTATCTGCGCTTCTTCTGGGGCCATATTTTTTCTGGCTTAAAAAGGAAATACTTGGGTGAGGATTGAGACCAGTGGAAGGAAAAGGACATGCAGGACCATGAATCCAGAGGAAAAAAGTAGATAGAGTGTCAGGATTGGGATCACCCCTTTCAGAAAGCAGCAAGTTATCATAATCTCTGTTTTTTCATCTGAATGTTTCCATGAAAATGCAGTAGGTGGAGAGTGGGGGAACTTCCTGGCTGGCTGGGTCTTTAAAAGAGAGATTGTCTAGGAATCATAAAATCAAAGTCTTGAACTGAATTTAATTCTGAAAACTATCCCTTGGCTTCAATAGGGGTACGTTAGTCCTAGGAATGAAGTGGTATCAAAACCCGTCCTCTGTTCCTGAAGTTAAATGTCCTAGTCTGACTACATTTCAGTAGCTTTTTTTTTCTTTTTTAATGCTCACAGACTCACTCAATTTTTATTTACTGTTTGTGATTTTTTTACCCAGTATGATTATTAAGTGTTAGTAGAATTATTTTGATGAATAATTTTCAGACATTTGGTTGCTTATGAGCTGTTTGCTGCAACTATTTGATGTTTGTTATTCAAGTTGTATGATTAGCTGCGCAAGTCATGCATAATTCTTTCTGATTCTTCCTTCGAACATTTCTCTTTTAAAGTAGACGGTGAATCATGATGTCTCTTAAAAACGTTTAGAAGAATATTGTGCTGTATAAAATTTGTGAGAACATCAGGATTTATGAAAGATTACACAAATGTTCACTCTACATCCATCTGAGCACTCACTGACTTTTTGTTCAGTGTTTCTGAAGCTTCAGGTATATTTTTTTTTTCCTTGATCCTTCACAATGGTGTATTCTAGACTTTGCACAGCCAAAACAGTAAGAAAGAATAAGGAAAAATGTACAAAGAACATTTTTTTTAAACAAAGCATCCAACTTTTCTCCTTATCAAAACATCCACAAATTGGAACTTTAAATACTCCTACCACTACATTTTTTTTTTTGTGGTGAGTTTGCTTGCTTAGCTTTATGAACAGTTTCTTCTCTTAATTGGAACAGCTGGATGCTCTGCCAGTCACAAAGCTTTCCTAATTAACTGTGTTTTCCTGCACCATTTACTATCCTTTGATTTTTTTCCCCACCAAGACTTCTGTAAAATGAAAAAAGAAAATATAAGAAACATGTTTCAACCAAGTTTCTTTTTATTCTTTATGTTGTGTTGTTTTGCTTCATGCTCTCATGATTCTCAAATGAAAAAGCACTTTTTTGATGCTACCAGAATTAAACCCTGAAATAATAAATAATATATAAAGGAGCTGGTGATTTCCTGCTTAACTTTGGAGCCTTTGATTTCTCCCACCAGATATATCAGTGTTTCTTCAGTGGCACATTCACTGGGGATGCAAGAATTTTGCCAGTGTTGAACAGCAGTAGGACAAATGGCAATGGGTTTAGACTTAAACAGGGGAAGTTCAGTTCAAATATAAGAAGCTTTTTACTGTAAGGGTAGTGAGGCAGTGGAACAAATTGCCCAAAGAAGTGGTAAATGCTCCATCCCTGGCAGTGTTCAGGGCCAGGCTGGACAAGGCATTGGGCGACATGGTTTAATGTTAGGTGTCCCTGTCCATGGCAGGGGGATTGGAACTAGGTGATCTTAAAGGCCTTTCTCACCTGAACTATTCTATGATTCTATGAATTTGCAATCCCCAGGAAAAATGAAGTGTACATTTGCCACTAATTTATTAAAAAGGAAAAGGAAGGTTAAAGAGATCTTGCCAGTCAGAAATGTGGGTGATTCTTCCTTGCAACTAGGAGTATCCCACCTTAAAATATGCTTTTGCTGAATACCTAGTGTAATCATCACACCATAAGATATGATGGTGCAAGAGTTATAAGAGCTCCAAGAGGATTGTAAGAAGGCTCAATTTAACAATCGCTGTCAGATTTAGCAAGGCCTAAACTGAAACCAAAGGACTTTAAATTAATATTCTGGGAGCATACATCAATTCCTCTGCCTCTGGTAAAAGAACAGCAAGTTGCAGCCCATGACTATGGCTGACAGCTAAGCTGGCAAATTCCTCAGTCACAGCAACTAAATTTGACAGGGATCATCGGTCAGAGCCTTTAGCAAGTCCATTTTCCCCCTTTTCTAGAGAGGAACTCATGCCACCCCCTACTTGCAGTTTGAACCTCTATCACATCACCTTCACCACCTGAACTACTAAGACTTCTAGGCAATTTTTTTACTTCCCTTGTTTCCCACTTCTGTCAAACCACCACTGTTTCTATTTTACATTTGCAAGGACTTAAAAAAGTGGATAGTCCTACAGGAGAGCAAGGAAAGTTCTTACTTTATTTTTCTTTTCCCCTTGATGGAAATATTGTCACAAACATTAGCAGAGACCAAAAGATTAAAAAAAGTGATTAAAGCTTCCTACTGCTGGCTTAATTTTTAAGTGATAAACTCTCCTGACTCTCACTAATTCAATTGTGTTGATCTGCACAAAAACTTAAGCAAAACCCACCTAAAGCTATACTCCCACCTTTGATTTGTGACAGAACAAACCCATGGAACTCCCATGAATAGACATCTTTTATGAAAGCAGCTTCAAAAGTAAAAGGATTTTGAAGTCAAATGGATTATTGCATGGTGGCAGAGCTACAAGAGGAAGTAGAGAGGCTAAGGAGTCATAATGGAGTCTGAGGAGGAGACATTGCTGGAGCCATACCCTACTATCCCCAGGAGAAACAAGCTAGCCACACAAGACACAAGAAATTAAGGATCCCCTACCCTCTTGCCACCAGACAGATGGAGGAGATCTAAAAAGCAGTGGAGGTTAGAAGCAGGTTACTCCTCTGAGTGGATGGCATATTGCCTCCCAGTCTATGTCACCTTCTTAGGTACCCCTCTACAACAGATACTTGAGGAACAGGAAAATGAAGAAAATGATAAACTAGACAAAGGATCATCCAGATTGGAAAAATTACAATAGGTGAGTCAGTGAACCCCTTTATCATGACCACCTCTACTAAGAAAATAGGAAGAGTAGCTTTGATTGGTGACTCCACACTGAAACAGAGGACCCAATATGTCAGCCATATCTGACTCACAAGGAAGTCTGCTGCCTCTCTGGAGGCAGGATAAAGGGACATCACCAGAAAACTCTTTCTTCTGGTATGACCTAATGATTAGGTTTTTTTACTGATCTTTTAGATGGCCTGATCTTTCAAGAAGCCTGGGGGGAGCCAAGAAGGACCTCAGGGTCTTGGGGTGACTGGTTCAGGGTTTGGGAGCCCAAACAATTTTCCCATCTATCCTGTCAGTCGCAAGCAATGACAATGGAAGCATCAGGAAAATAATGCAGATCAACTCCTGGCTCCAGTACTGCTGTCAGTGTCAGAATCTTGGTTTTTTTCACCATGTGTCTGACTATACGGCACCAGGCCTGCTGGCAACAGACTGAGTATGTCTGACTATGATTTCCAACTGCAACTTGCTAATGATGTGCATTTTCAATGCCTTTTGCAGATGGTTCCACACCTACATGTAACAAGCTAATCTCAAATACTTTGAGCTCTACAATGTTTATACCAGGCAGCCAGCAATGATTTATGCTAGATTTCCATACTCAACATATGAAACTCTGTGGCATGTACTACAGAAAAGTCACCTACTGAGTAGGACATAAACTGGAAGTATCATGTTCTCTTTTCCAGTTAGAGTAAGGATAATATATTAAATAGTGACAAGCTGCACACAAAGTACATCTCAGTGTACTTTTTGCAGCACACAGAGGCTGAGGTGAGCACATTGACACATAACACACACAAAAATAGAAGAGTCTTAAAAGTCTAGAGCAAAGACAATGCTAGAGAAGGAAAAGAAAACTCTCTGGAAATCAAGATCTGACTAGGAGTGAAACTTGAAGCAGATAAAGAACACTTCAGTGTGAATTGTGGCTTTGACAGTAAGTCTGCTGTGCTGGGGAGAAAACCAGAAAACTGCTTCTTTGGGTTGAGCAGAGTAGGAGTTAAAATGATGAATAATCCTAATGAATAACCCCTGGAGGGGGGGCCATACGGTAGTAAACTAGATTTGTGTAATCATTTTTGGTTTAGGTTCTTCTGCAAGTTTAAAGAAATTGAATGAATTACTGAGATTCCTAATGAGACAAGCCTGGTTTTCTTGACATAATTGATATAGTAGCTCACAGTAAATAATTGTGACTTTAAATATTGCCAGTGCTAAATGTTAAGTATAAAGTGTTTTCATCAGTCAAGAAAGAAGTGAGCTGGGGAAGGCAGACCTCTTCTATACATAAACAAATGTACAAACTGATTGAATTCAGAACACTCACTTTTTTATGAAGAAAAAAAAAAAGGAATACTAGCTAAAAATATTCGTCCCTGAAAGTTTTGTAGATCCTACAGAATACATGTTGTAAACAAACTTTGTTCTATGACTTTGAAGTCTTCCGCACCAGTCTCCCCCAACTTATAAAAATTAGACTATTTATAAAAGTGCATAAATTGTAATTTAAGTAAAAAGCCTTTAAATTTTTATCAAAAGCATTCAAATTAGTCTCTCCCCAGGTCAGCTAATGAGTTGTCATGAGCTGGCCTCTTACTGTAGTGCACCTCCTGCAGACTAAGACAGTGAACCATGTTTTCATCAAAGGAAATGCTCATTAGTAGAGCTTTCAGAAACTGATTTGATTATAGTTTCACTTGTTAAAGTGAAATATTTTCAGCTCATTAGGATGATTATGATTCAAGGTCATCTTTTGAAGCTAGTCCTGTCAATATGAGATAAATGGGTCCTCATCTTTTCCCCTTCTTTACGTCTGTGCTTTTAAAACTCTTCTGTGCAAAAGTTCCATAGCCATAATTAATTTTTAGTTCTTCTTTTACAAAGCTGCATTAAAAAAAAAAAAAAAAAAAAAAAAAAAAAAAAAAAAGATTTTGGCTACCAAAAAGGCATTGAAGAACTATTAAGAGGCGGAGGAGGCTATCTTGTTTTAGAGAAATCAGAGAAAATCCTTGAAAAGTTCAGCTTTTGAAATCCAGCTATTTTCTCCTTGACCTCTTCCAAAGTTTCTAAAAGGTACTTTGTACATATTTTTGCATGTATCTTTTAATCTCAAAAGTGTAAAATGAAACTGAAAAACCACCCAAGAAGTACTAGTGGCTTATTAGATATTCTTTCTTTTATGGCACATGAGAAATTTAACACCTTTTAAAGTTTTGGGTTTTGGTCTCCCCCTTTATATTCACCACTTAATCTCTAAGTTGTTAAAAGCCATTTAAACATAAAGGGAAATACTACTAACTTCTATCCACATACTGAGAATAATTACATTTACATAGGGTTTGCAACTTACACCTAATTGGTTATATATTGCCTCATACATCAACTTGAAAGATGAGGTCAGGAGGCCAGGTTTTGTGCCGAACATATCACACTTGAAAGCTGCATATTAAGATGGAAAAGCAGGGCAAAAAGAAAAATAAAAAATGCAGCTTTGGTCTGTTCAGTACTAGGCAAGTGAGTTTAAAAACAACATAGACTTCAATTCCCCATGGTGGCTCTGAAAGTGGCCCACCAGTCCAGATTATTGGTACAGAGTGGGGTATGTATATGCAAATGTTTGGGGATAGAGGCTGGGGAGGAGTAAGAAGTGAATTAACAGACTTCCAGATTAACCGTCAAGTGGTAAATGATTAATCATTTTGTCAACAAATTATCCACAATGAAGCCTTCCCTTTACACCAAAGCAGTACCAATTATACCAGTGTAATTGCATCAGGGCAACCTTCCCAGCCAGAGCACAGTAATAGAACTATTTATCCAATATGGTTTACTCCCAAAAGGGGAATACTCATATGCAGTGTCTTTATGCTAGTATATAGCTGCATTCATTCTTAGACTGAAATTAACACCCTTCTGATTAAAAGAAATAAATAAGCTCCCTGGGAAATTACATATGTGAACGGAAGTTATTTTTTCTATTCACTATTTTAAGATACCTTTTACTATCGGCAATTATAAAAGCTGGTTGCAAAATCAAAAAGATCCTTATGCTTCCTGTTGAATACATGCCTTTCTTACTGTGGGTCCAGCTTTGAGGAGTTTCTTCTATGTTGTGGTGTAGTAACAAGTACTTATACAACTAGTGAACTAATTTATGTCTTTAGGTTGAGTTCTCAAATTGAGTCGCTATTGATATCACAGGCTTGCCTAATCTAATAAATAAATAATAGATCTTTTTCATTTATTTGTTTGTTTTAATTTTTGGAGTGTCTATGTGTTGGTTTGGTTTTTTTTTTGTTTATTTTTGGAGTTTTTTGTTGCTTTATTTTGTTTTATTTTTCTTGTTTTCAATTTTTTTTTTAATAGGGTCATTGACAAACAGGTACAGCTACAATGTAGTACCAACTCCCTAGTAAGATGGTTAATTTTACCTCGAGGCTTATCTGCACTAGCTATTTTCAAAATAGCTCCATAAAAAAAATAAAGTAGCTCTAGCTACTTTCAAAATTGGTTAAGTTCATCTGGGTTCTTTTGTTCCCAATTTTTGTCCTGTGACTTCTGATAAACCACTTCATGTTTCTGTGTTTCAGGGTTTTTTTAATCTTTACTATTATTTCAAGGTAAAACAATACAGAAAAAGAATCAACATAGTGAGTCTTATATTTACATTAATCATGTATGCTGAGGTATCCAAGCAAATCTATTCTTCTGGGCTCCATTTATAGTCAGTAAAGAAAGGTAGTCACTTTCAAAAATAATTGCTAAGAGAAATAGCTATAGAGGGCAGGACAGCTTACCTTTGAGATATGTGTGCCTGGAACTTTCTAAATTAGACGTTTATTTAGCAATTCTGGTCTTAAATCTGCTAGATTGTGTGCAATCAAAGTGTTTTTCCAGGAAATGCTAATGATTTTAAACTCAGGAATCCAAGAAAGTGAAGAATTTATCATTTTGCTTGGCAATTTGTTCCAGTGTTGAGAGAATAACATCATTTCAGATCTATGCCTTTATTTGCTTTACAGACTTCCAGCTGCTGCTTTACATTTTTCTTTTCTCTTGTGAGTTACATGCACTTGAATTAATCGACAACACAGTACTCCAGGATACTTGTTTTCTAGAGTTTTTCTACCTTTGTTATCCAGAGAGACACTTAAGAACTAAACTGCTTTCAGAGATTTTGAAGTTTAGATTGTTTATGTACTTCACTGAGGCTAAATGCCAAGTATAACCCATGAAAGAAGAAGCACCAATTGCTCTTGCCTCCTTCTTATGTTCCTGAAGAAGAGGGAGGAGCCTGGACTTGTTTGAGGGAAACAGGGCCAAACTTGTCTTTGCAGTATCCAACTTTAGTACTAGCAGACAGTGTAATAAAAGCCAAAAGTCTCAAATTGCAGCTTGGGCTATTCAGACTGAACATTATCTTCATCAGGACAATGTGACACCAAAGTGGGTATTAAGACAGCTGTGAAATCTTTCTTCTTGGAACTTTTCCAGGCTTAGCTTGAGAAAACCATAGCTGACCTCATCTAGTGTTGACAACACTCCCATCGAAAGTCTAACTCCAGATGAGAGGTTAGCCTTGATGACCTCAAGAGAAACCCCTTTCAATCAGCATTTCTGTAAATGTGAATATCCCTATAGCAACTGAGAGGATGTTATTGGTGAAGGGTGTATGGAAACAGAAATAAACTAGTTTCAAGTTGATTATCTGAGTGTTAGAGCAGATGTATGGACACTGGTATGGTTTAGCTGCCCATAAAAGTGCCAAGAGCTCTGGGCAAGTATAGCAATTTTTCATTGAAGGCTGTTAAGCTGCAATTTCTTTGCATTGGACTATTAATAGTGGTAGCCGTGACTTCAGCTGAGATACAGTTTCTCTCCAGGAGTAACAGAATACTGGTAGTGATAGGAAGAGATGCACCAACCTGCTGCTATTTTCCTCATTCTCAGTACAGCAATCTATCTATATGCATCAATTATCTTGGAAAGCAGTCATTATGTCCTATTGGACAGATTCATATTTCCTTCTAAATAAAAATTAACAAGTGGATTGTGAAGAGGACAGGGATTCAAGATAGATACACTGTCGTGGTTTAAGGCCTGCCACTCAGCCCACTCACTGCCCTCCACTTCCTCCCTTGGCTCCCGGACGGATGGGGAAGAGAATCGAAAGAATACAACTCCCACAGGTTGAGATAAGCACAGTCTATTAACTAAGGTATAACACA